>VBVR01001165.1:0-33767 GCA_011638315.1 Tetramorium parvispinum | reverse complement strand
GTAGACGACGCATAAGGCAACGTTAGGACTTGCACTTGATATCTACTATAGTTTTGTCGTATGAAGTCGATCACCAGCCGACTTCAATCCGACAAAAATGTAGTAACTATACGACGGAAGTCTCCCACTTGGGTACTCATCGACAGCCAATCGCTACATCCGACGACTTTGTCGGACGTAGCGATTGGTCGCTAGTGCGCATGCGGTGGTCCGTACGACAACAATTTGTCGTATACATGTAATATTTATTAAAGCCTGTTCTACAATCAGTCGTATGTCGCTGTCGGATGTCGTATCGTAAGGTTGCAACCAATCATAGTCAAGCTTCATAAGAATGTTTTGATTGTAATTGGTTATGGCCTTACGATACGACATCCGACAGCGACGTACGACTGATTGTAGAACAGGCTTAAGGCAACGTTAGGACTTGCACTTGATATCTACTACAGTTTTGTCGTATGAAGTCGATCACCAGCCGACTTCAATACGACAAAAATGTAATAACTATACGACGGAAGTCTCCCACTTGGGTACTCATCAACAGCCAATCGCTACATCCGACAATGTAGTTGTCGGATGCATGAAATATTACCCTTACGAGGGTTACGGCGGCAAACTGCGGCAAACGCGCGTCCGACGTATCGGCGAGTGGCAATTTCCCGCCGCGTCGCGTTGTATGAACCTGACTTCGATATCACTGAGTGAGTTATTTCTCTTGATTGACGCTTTCTTTACTGAAATAATACACATTATTGATTGAAAATTGAAACATGTAAAAATTTTTAAACGAATATTATATATATAAAATATACACTTATTAAACTATAGATAATTACCCAGTAAACACAAAGTAACAATAATATAACGTCAATGTTTAAATTTCCTACTCAACAATATAACTGTTATATACAAGACATGTTACATTGTAGTTATATTGTTGAGTGGGAAATTATAAACATTATGTTACTTTGTGTTTACCATGGGTACCGAACCGCAATTTATTTATCGTGATTTGTGTTACTCGTCAAAAGTGACTCTCGCCTTTAAAAAGTGTCGGACAATCATATTGTAATGAACGCACTTCCGTATCTATGCTTCACGACATTCGATTTCCCTTTCGAGCTGTGACGATTACGGCGGCATACAAGTTAAACGCGCATCCGCCATTTTGTTGTTGAGTTCGCGCCGCGTCGCGTTGTGAGAATCAGTTAACTTCGATATCGTTTTTTTCGTGTGTTAATAGTGACTCTCGCCTGTAAAGAGGGATGGACACATTGAACGCATTGGGAAATCGTCTCGCAGTTCCGGCTCTTCGAGCGTAGACGGTGTCTTTTCTGCCTTTTACGACATTCGACTCTCCCTTGGCGTTGCAGCATCAAGACAGAACGGGACAACGGCGGAATAACGCTTGGTAAGTAAATTTCTCGTTGCTTTTGTATGTCTAATTGATTTTACACATTTTTATTGTGTATATTCGTTAAAGCTTTCATGATTTTTAAAGCGCAATTTTTTCGGTCTAAAATAATCTCGCTATAAAATAAAAATTCTTTTCGGATATACATATACACATTTTTTAAACAGTATTTAAAAATTTAACTTTATATGTAATCTTAAATGTTAAAATTCTAAAGCATTCGATAAGATTATTGTATCCAAAAATTATTATGAATTATTTTATCTTAATATGAAGATTTCTATAGTTATATGAAGTTATTAATTGAAATAATTATTATTAAATCTATTCATGTGATAAACTTATGTTGTATCGATATTTTATAATAAGCGCATCTCTGCTACATATTTCTCATTTAGACTCTTAGAGGCCAAAGTTTAAAAGATATTTTAAGGAACTTACCCCATACGTTTAATGTTGATATTCGAAGGATCGTTCATGTAATTCAGATCGAAATATGGGAGCTCTTGTTGCATATTGAAAGGCAGTTTGTAAACTTGAGGTGGTTTTATCTGACTTATATAGGCATCTATTTTGGCATTTGGATCGATTTTTTCAAGAGATACATATTCATTTATTTTCTCCAAAGCTGCTACTGTCGATTGATTGTATAGATGAACCTATTACATAAATATTTGATATAATTTATTTTTTTGTTTGTGGTTTTTTTAAAAAATTCTTATATCGTTTTATGTCATAAAAGAAGAAAATTAGGAAACTTGATATAATATTAATTGATTTTTATTTGTTTTTAAACGATTTTTTGTAAAAATTCTTTGAGTCTTGATAATATTTTTTTCGTATTAGAAAAAATAACAGATTACGAGAAATTAATCTATGAATCTAAGAAAAGAAAAAAAAATACCTGTTGTGATAATTGCACGAAATCTTGATAACGGGCTGCACGGTATCGTAGGAGGACTTGGAACATGCTTTTCGATCTCCATTTGCTGCAATAGAATTTAATGAAATCCTTTGTCTCTTGACTCATCTCTTCCTTGAGTAAAGGCCCCATTTCTTTTCTAACGATATGTCCCCTGTACACTGAACAAGTATAATAATAAGAATATCTTACTCGCATACAAATGTTTATAAAATAAAATATACTTATAAAACTTTTTGTGATGAGTTAAATTTTTATATACAAATTACAATATATTTTTAGGCACTGGCAATTTAAATAATACATTTAAGTTCTAATAAAATTTCTCTAAATTGCATTACAAATTTTGCTATATCTCAAATTTATCTCAAATTTAAAAAGAGATTTTTAAAATTATATAAGATTCTAAAAGAAAATAATTTCATAACTGTAAAAATGTATTATTAAAATGTCGTTTATTAAAATGTCAGGGTTTGTTTATTGTTTGGAACATATTGTTGAGAAAAATATATAAAATAGGTAAATTATTTTAATCAAGCATCATTGTTACTTTCTATATTTTTAATATTTACTTTTTTGTATCCTCAATGCTGCTTCTTCTTCACTGAGTGAGTCATTTCTCTTGATTGACGCTTTCTTTACTGAAATAATACACATTATTGATTGATAATTGAAACATTTAAAAATTTGTAAACATTTTCAAACGAATATATATATATATATATATATATATATATAATATACACTTATTAAACTATAGATAGTTACCGAACCGCAATTTATTTATCGTGATTTATACAGTCGGAAAAAATCGGAACTTACTGATTTCCTTCTTGATGCTATTGATTCTTGAGACGATATTTTTACGTGCTAGAAAAGCACGCATCATACACTGCACTTTTATGATTTTTTTCACTTGAGTCTCGTACAAGCGCGATAAATATTCCTCATTGTAGTACTTTAAGAAAACCTTGGTCTTGCCGATGATCCAACCTTCCATTTTCAATCTGATCAAAAGTAATCTGCAGTTATCTTTCGTCATCTCTACTGTCTCGTCAAAGTCGAAGGCTAGAAACTTGTATCTGTAATTAAAAACAATGGTCTTTGCATTTCATAATAAAGAACTTACGTATGGGTAACAAAAAGTATTGAATATTGCTTGACGAATACGTTATTTTAATGAGTTCTAATTAATTTAATTTTATATATTAAAGTCAGCAAGCACATTAGTTTTCTGTAACTTGTAACATTTAATAAAAAATATTTGTATAAGATAATTGAATTATTTTATAAAAATATTTTTTATTAAATGTCACAAGTTACAGAAAAACTAATGTGCTTGAATTGAATTACCTTCGAAGAAATTCTTGAAATGATACCCTGTACGGATATCCGCGTCGTCTGGCTTTCGCGGTATCAAGAACTGCTAACGCTCTGATTTGTTGTCTGACGACTTCTCGGTAAAAGCTGCGAGGAACATCCTCGAGATCAGAGCGTATACATCTGACAAAATGTGCACCGCCATTTCCCGCGCCTATCGTGAGGTTTCTCAAAATTTCAAGACTCGTCGCTTTGAATGTCGATGAGCATGTTCGCATTTTGCGTGTCTGCGAGTATTGTCCTTTGGACACAGTATTATATTTCTGTTGAATTTAAAATGGAAGGTTTTGTTATGATGCAAACTAAAAGATTAGTTTTCGTGAAACGTTCCTCGGCTTTAAATGCTTCTTAAAAGTAACATTTAAATGTTTTGAATTAATTAGAAATCGAATTGGTCAAATAATATTTGTCGTTAAAATTAAGAAATAGAGATATTAAGTATACATCTTGATATTAAAGGAGATATATCTATTTGCAATTATTTCACCTACTCGAAACATAGAAGATTCCTGCATAAGAGTACTCCATTTTTTTTTCGACGTTTGCTTCGCCGCGAGACAATGTTCGTGAACGATTGTCAAGTTCCCCGACTTGGTTAGCTTGTTGGTGAACATCTGCTTGACTGCATCGTATGAAGAGACTCTCATCGTGCCGATCATCTCCGGCGGTATGAAGTCTCGATTTTTCGTGGCAATTTCGCTGGCATCGTATATCAGTTTACCGGTATAATGTGCGACCGTGAACTCGTGTGAACTCACCGGTTTCACGTGAATGCCACGTTTACGTTCTTTAATCCTCTCGAGAATATATTGAGCGTCTTGCATTTGCCGCGAAGCGTCATCGATAATATGAAAAAGGCCTTCTTCTTTGCTCATTAATTGATCCACCGTTTCCTTATTATCATAAAAGCGTAATCGTTGCATGGGTATATCCTCCTCTTCTTGTTCTTGCTGAAATTGTAAAATTGATAGCAATTTTTTCATTTAATAAGTAATTGTTAATAAATTTGGTTAGCTTATTATTAATTTAATATACAACCAAGAAAATTTTTATGATCATAACTTAATTAATTCTAGAAGAGATGAATTTTAATATAATAGTGTTATAAATATTAAAATATAAAATCATAACGCGATGTAATTCTTTTAAGAAGTTATTTAAAAAAGAATAAAATATTTAAAAAATATTTATACAATATAGAAAAAAATAGAGACAAAATGTTATAAATTTTTTTTATGAGCTTGTATGTTTTCACAGATTATTCATTAGAAATTTACCATTTCCCAAGTGAACACTCTTTGATTGTAATAATATTGCATTTGCTCGTTTATCGTATTCACAAATAGTTGTTCCAGCCGATTTATTGAGAAACATTCGAGTCCAAAGTAATCAAGGATGCTGACGGAATGTTTATCACCACTGAAAATAAAAATAGAGGATTAACGAAAAATCATTAAAACAAAATCTTTATCGATATTTTATTTTTATGGTCTGCATTTCCATTTTTGCTTTACTTACTAAAGACTACGAGTCATGGAAAGCTTATAATTGATATTATTGATTATCCAATCTACTAAACGCTGATAAAGAGTATTCGCTAGGACATCTCGCGCCTCTTTCGCTTCTTCGCAAGTGTGTTTTCTACGTATCGCTGATCCCTTCACAATCAAGCAATAATTAACGAGAGCCCAAATAAATTTCTTCGAGTCTAAGCCAAGCAGTTCTGCCACTGTAATTCAAAACAGCTAATCAGTTTTCATATTTCACAGACAAATACATATTTTAATAGGATTTAATCCTGTTAAAGTAAATCTATCAAAATAAATCTCATACATCTGTTAATGAATTGAATTCTTCGAATTTAAGTTTTTACCTTTGCTAGCAATTTCGCTGTTATCCAATTCAGCCTCTCCGTTATTGCCTTCAACGAATCGAATTTCCCCGAGTAGCAGAATGGCTGCGAGGATTTTCAAAATAGTCTCGCAATACTCTTCCATATCCATGAATTTGAGACATTCTTTAAGTTCCTCGAGTTTAATCGCATTGTTTTGCGGATCATTTCTCACTTTAAACGCTCGTTTCTTTTCAGTCCCTTTGTCGGTTATTCTGAGATATCGAAGTTTTCTATCACTTGGTAAGAAATACGTTTTTAAATTTTCTGATGCCTCCAGACCGTCGTAAAAGTAGTAAAAAATATGAAAATTTGATTGATTTCTGAAAAAAATATTTTTTTGTTGATATGTTACCACACACTTTCACGAATTATTATTTCCTATTTTCTTTAGATTATTAAAAATGCCACTTTCAGTTGAGCTGGATCTTGTTAATAATTTTTCTGAATTTTAATTAGATTACATTCTAATTTGTTTTATTATTTTTATTGTTCAGTTTTATAGTTCTATTGCATTATTTCTGTATTTTCTGGAATTAAAAAAAAAGGTAAAAATAATACTTATTTTCATCACATATATCCCTGTATAATGGTAACCCGTTATACATTGAAATATAGAATGTAATATATTCTTTGGTACTCCATAATTTAATTTGCTATATTTAGCAAAATTGAGTCTTTAAAAAATTAAAGATTTTTAATTAAATGACTCAAGTTCCGCGTAGTATATTATTATATATTATAAGAAAAATAATTTCTTTCGAGTTGAATAAATTACCTATCGCGAGTCGAAATACGCCATTTTTCCAACTGATATAACCAGAATATTGCTCCCGATGCTTTGCCGGTTAATCCGAAAGTCGTCTGTATTTGCAATATGCATCTGGTTGAATTTGCATTCAGCGGTGTCGCCGCATTCGTAAAAGCATGAATAATTTTTAAAGCTCGCAGCACTCTCGCTCCGGTATCGTGCAGACCCTGAAAATAAAAAGATGTAAACAACTTTTCTTGTTATATCGTATCGTTAATATGATAGTGAGCTTACTTTTCCAAGGAATATAAGATGCTCCACTAAATGTAGCATATTCGTCGTTTTCCCAGAGTTACTTTCGCCGGCCAGCAAAATGTGCTGAGATTCTTCATTAAGCATGACATCTTGAAACGCGCTATCCGCCACGGAATAGATGTGGGGGGCGTTATCCGAACGCGATTTGCATTGATATTTTACGTGATGCTACAAATTATATATATTTTTGTTATACAATTTATAATGATAGTTTGCAATCTTATTATTGAACACACATGATTGATAAGTTTCAAACAGATTTTGCTTTTTTTATATATGCGGTATTAAATAGTGGTATTCAATTTGTACATAAAAATTCTAAACAAATCTGAAGATAAATAAAAAAGTAAAGGTACAGTTGTAATTTCTTACAAACTGATTAGAGACATAAAAATATTGCTTATACTCATTTATACAAATTATGCAATAGCCTTTAACGTAATCTTACGATTGTTTTTTTCAACATCTTTTTATGATATTAATATCTTTTCTATCTGTTTTTCTTTAATAATGAAAGTTTTAATATTGATTTCGAGAAAGAAATCATTTTTGTTAACGATTAAACTTGTAAAAATTATTTATCAGAAAATTTATGATTAGCATGAGACTTACATGAACATCGTAAATATCGTGCTCCTCGTTTGGGTTTAGTATCAGTAAAATGTCGCCGATAAACGTGTGATATTCATCTCTCTGTAGTTTCTCGCGAAGTTCATCCAAGATTACGTCTTCAGTCAGGATATCCAGTGCCGCTAGATCTTCCGTAAACATTTGTTCTGGTGGTTCGTCTTGACGAGTCTGTCGAGCAAATTGAGATTTTTTTCTAACATATATTGCAAGTCTATCATTCGCACAGTTCAGCTTGTTTGCACAAGTTACCTTTAAGAAACCTTTACGAACTATCGATTCTGCTTTTCTTTGTTGCTTGCCTTTCTCCGAGAAATCCATCGTCAGTGTTTTAATCTCTTGCGTCAGCTGAAAAATCATGTATTAATTTTTTTTATTTTTATAACAATTTAAATATCGGTTGATTAGAATATTTGCGGACTAAAAAAGAAAAGGCAAATCGAGACTACATATCTAAAATGTTATGAAAAGTTTAAAATCAAGAAAATACTTAAAAAAGTATTAATGACTCTTAATGAATAATAACTTTATCATTACAAATTTTATTATCTTTAATAATTAGTTGATTGAATTTAAAAGAATAAAAATTGGAATTTATGCCTTTAGGAATTCCAGAAATCTAGCTTATTGACTACATTTTCTGACTTTATAATCATTCGCTATAATCTGCTTTTTCTAATTCATAGTCTACATTGTATTGAAATCGTTTATTACAGGATAATCGTTTTCGGGTAGCTCCGTCAGAAAGGGATGCTCGATGATTTCCATCATATACGGTCTGTTCTCGGGATTCTTTTCGAGACACCTGAAACAGATGTGTCGTCATAACTCTCACGTTAATTTCGTTCGTGACGTTCGTTTGTAATAAAGAGATTTTCACATCTATCTGATCACGTACTCCGAAATGAAGTCATTGAGATTCTTCGACCAGTTAGCGGGTCGGTAGAGAGTCGGCGGTGGATTCCGGACGATTTGGAAGAGTGCACGAGTCGGATGCATGTTCTCGAACGGTGCTTTGCCGTCGGCCAGCTCTATCGCCATGATGCCGATCGCCCATACGTCGACTCGGCTGTCGTATCCATTGTCGGCTTCGCTATCTTTGCTGCCAACCATTTCCGGCGCCATCCAGGACGGTGAGCCTATGTAGGTGCGCCTTTTCTCGACTTCGCTCTTCATCGTTCTCGACAGTCCAAAATCCACTAATTTCACTTCGCCTTCCTTTGTGAGAACGATATTGCTGCTACGAATGTCTCTGTGGATTACATTGTGTTCGTGCAAATGAATCAAAGCCTGAAAAAGAAACAGAATGTGTAATAAGATTTGGTTTTAATAGCGTTGTTACATACAAAAATCTATTTTATGAACCTGAGAAATTATTATTGACAAGAATTACAAACAAGACTGTTACAACAGTTGAATTGTATCCTCAGGGAGCAAATTTGTGCTATTAACAATAGAGAGAATATTAGGTTGTGCTAATTGGTTTTTTTATAAAAATTAACAATTACAAAATGCTATAAATGTTATATAGCATTTCGTGCAATATATTGAGATCGCAGACTCGAATTTAAGAAACAACACGAATGTAATATCTTCGAGGTATGGCGATGCGGAAGAGAAGTTGGCAACTCGGCACCTTCAGTGTCTTGCGAGAATCGTCTTTATAGATTTACTGCAAATTGAACAATCTATAATTTGTGGCCGGCCGTGCTCACAGTGCGTAACAAGCGCGGGTCAGTGAGCAGTTCCGACGTGGGCATGGGCATGAAATCATTAATACCTGGTTCATCAGCAAGTCGCTTCAAAGCTACACTCCGAAGCTAAAGCAACGCTACCTTGCGAAGTTGCTCATAAACGCAGAATTTTTCATTTATTTTTAATATTTATTAAATTTATTTTTTTACATACCTATACCGCAATTTATTTTAATACATTTTTATATTTGAAAAATATTTTATTGGTTTTAATTAATCAATAAAATTAAAAAATATACTCTATTTACCTTCTTCTTTAAGAATAACCTCAAAATCAGATAATATAATAATCATAAATTGATAATAAGACAATATGTTAAATTTGAATTATTTCTGATTTTATTTCCTTAAAATAAATTAAAAAAAACAGATTATTACTTTCATAAAATATTTATATTTCGCTGGGTAGCATTCGGCGATATTTCGACAAATAAGATAGAAAGATAAGAAATCTGCTAATGAATGTTCGTCGAGCGGGTAGTATACAAGAAATAGTTACAAGGGTAAGGAGGGAAGTTTCAAAGGACGAACGAATTGTTAATTGGCGGATAAGGATTAAACGGGATATAACGATCGTGCAGAAGAAGCACACTGGTAGTCTCCATTCGTCTCTCGTTCTTTATCCATTTCCCGTGCTCTCTTTGTGTTTCTGTTTCGAGCACTGCGTTTGCCGCGCACTTCTCTTCGCGGGCATTTATTTCGCGTGTAATTTGCCGGCATTAAACGTCAGCGTGGTCTGATTTACCGCACGAGTGACCGTGGACGAATCGCTACCGGGCCCATGGAACACGTATCTGCGAGGAAAGAGCATGAGGAGGGGCGGGAGGGACGAGAGGAGGAAAAAGAAAGAGGGAGACGGGAGGGTTGCGTGCACAGTTTCCAAGATGGAAAAGGAACGGCGTGGGCAATCGGGGAGGTGAGGAGAAAAGGCGGGGAGAGCGCTGGGCCCAGTGGCGAAGGGCATCGGATTGTGCGTGCACGGGGCATACCCGAAAGGTAGACCCACATAATGATTTAGTGACAAACTGCTTGGATCGTAAATATTATTGCCGTGAGCCATGAGCCACTCGCGAGAGAAAGAATGCTGGGCCCATTACACGTCGTGCCCTTTCGCTGCGCTTCCTCGCTGAACTTGTGAAGGAAGAAGTGGATTTCGAGAGAAATATCCTTTTCTCATTAGATGAAAAAAGAGAACCTTCGCAATCAATGATATTGTACATTTTCAATAGTTTCAATTATTATTGTAAAACTTTAGACTCGGAAAGAATTATTTTATTAATTATCAAATAACTCCTTGTTATCTCTTTTCTTTATATAATTTTATTTTAATATTATCAAAAATAATATTTCTTTCCGTTTTTCATTTCTTTCTTAGGATATCTTTTTAAAATTTAATAATTATCTACAATATGCTTCTTCCTGTTAAATATAAAAACAAAATTATTAATATCTACCTTTAAAACGTCAATTAACTACAGATCAACACTCGTCGATTTATTTTAGCTTACATACGTACAAGGAAAATAATCTATTTGAGTTAAACGCCTTTGCCATTAATGTATGAAATTTTTTAAATAGAAACGAGAATATATATATTTTCTACGTTGAAGAGAGTGAAGACGGTGTCGTAATGTAGTCGTCGTTCCTGTAATACTACCCGTTTATCTTGTACCGGTGCACGGCACAATAAATGACAGTAATGATATATTTTAAACGCTTACCGTTTAACGGATCGTGACACTTATGCCGTATTGGTGTATAGTTATGCTGTTGCAGCGGTTGAATAATTACATACTATAGAATAGAGGTACAGTCAATAGATAAATCGAATGCAGATAGATAGAATTATCGTATTATGTTAACACAGAAACAAATTAATTTTTTATATTATAAAATTTTACTTCCTCGTTATGATCCAATGCTCTATTTCTAAATAAGATTTCTCGATGATTTTTTTCCTATCGCTTCCAATCGAAACAATAAGAGATAATAAAAGAAATAAAAGAAACTTCAAGAAATTATATTATTCCATTGATCAAATAAAATATAATCAATAATTGGTAATAAATATTGCTCATTAGTTTAATTATTTCATTCTTTCAAGCATTTGAGACGCCTGACGTCTTTATTACAGCCAACATTAATTTTATTCCGCGCGCACATAAATGATAATAAAAAAGAAATAAATAGTCAAATGTAGAAACATAATGAGCAAGGAAAAATCAATGACACACGAATCAAAACGGAAATGGTCACTTAAGTTCCATCCTGTGGCGTGCATCAGTCACTCGCTTTTTTTGATTCTCGTCTTTATTTTTCCGTCCATATATACATGTGGTTTCTTAAGTTCGTTGAGAAATGAGCACGATACCCTCACCAATTATCCGACCTCCTAGGAGAAACCGGAATCATGGAAGGTAATATCATTGTAAATAAGCGAATCCGTTTTCCGTGATCATTAACTATTAAGCAAAATCAGAGTGTAATTTATGAAACGGAAGGGTGTTCGTATTCCATTTCTCCTTCACTTTTTTTTGTTTTCTTGTTTTTTGTCTCCTCTACTTTGGCTTTTCTTTATTCGGATATGATTCGATTCTCAATTTGTGCTTTATTCACGTTATCCCGCTTCCGACTCGTTTCGTCATCCATCACATCAGTTTTTGCTTCTTTCGAAACTTGTGGAAAAATTAACGGCACGACTTACGTTTTATGATTGTCGTAAACAAGGGTAATGTTCAATTAATGCGGTGGTTTAAATTTATTGCGATGTTAACTGTATTATCCATTAATATTAATAATGATTACACAAAATAAAAACAATTAACTTCTGTACGTTGATTATGAATTACGCGAATTCGTTAAGTTATTGCCTTGTTACTGTAAATGAGGTCGTTATTTTATTTTTGCTCAATTGTTAATTTATTTACATTTGTTATGTAGATTGAAAACGACTCTAGAAACTAAGATGTTTTTAAGTGGCAATAGTGCAGTCGATATTGCATAACGGTGTTATATTATACATATTATAAGAATCAGCTTTGTTACAACAACTTGTTGGTCCGGTTGTCAAACGTTGATTGAGAAAAATACAAAGTTCCGCAAGCAGTAAATATCAAAACATCGCATCACTGTGGATGTATCAATATAATGTTTTGATAATTATCGCTGAGGATAGTTCAAAGCGGTACTGAAATGTACGATATCTATCATTATTTATAATTTTGATTAAATATTAATACACGCGCGCGTTAAATCACGCACAAATAACCGCGTTTGACACTTAAAGCCAATTTTCCCAGTAACTCGTTTAATTATTTCATTCTTATAGTAAAATATATATATGAATTTATTTTGAAAAATTATAAATATATCTTTATTAATTTTTATCTAGAAAATATTTACGTAGCAATAGAATTAAAATTTTTTGTGAAATTCATATATTTTATGATATTTTTTATATATGTTTTTATATGTGTGTAATCATATAATTATCCTATAATTATTTGCGTAATTGCGTAAATTTTTATATCTATGAATAGTTCCCCTTTGGAATTTCAGTCATTTATCGCATAGTTATCCTAATTATAAGTCGTATTTTTGTAAAGTCGCGAAATACCCCGGTTTTTCTGTGTCTTGTAATTGCACAGCGCGAACGTACTTCGGCGCCAATGCGTCTTCTGTAATCAGAGGGATAACCTGCCGCAAGATAAAAGCATCGTCGGGACATACCATCGAACATAATTATATCGTAATAACGCGACTATTGCCGTGGCTATACACCTACTATTATCATTTCTGTCGGTTCACTGGTGTGCTCTGTCATGCAAGTAATATTTATTACGCTCTATATCAAGAAGGGAGGAAGGAAACAGAATGACGAGGGATAGGAGGGGTATGGTGAGGGGTAGATTGCGGTACAATTTTGCTGGACATTCCGCGACGGCCACCTTTCTCAGCTACTGACGTATATACCTTCTCGTACCCGAGCAAAAACTAATTACCTTACTCGGGCCTACCCGTTTTCGGTCAGATATTTTTTTATGTTAGAACATCATTGATTTATTATTAATTATGTCTGAGAAAATGTGCCTCTCTTGCCGAAGATTTTTCAATCATTTATTTTCGTTAATAAATTGGATTCCTGTTGTATTATATTTTCCTGACATTTCGATGGCTATCTCCAAAATCGAAAAATTACATCGTAAAAGAATATTGCGATATAAAATATGATGTATATCTCGTAGAAAAAAAATTACAATGTCTATGTATTAACTTACCTTGATCACTTCCCTTAAGATGAAGGCAATATGTTCCTCTCGTATTCTTTTGTCACTTGCGTTCATCCCGCGAACGAGATCCATGACTGTTCCACCCTCGCAGAGCTGTAACATATAATACCATGTTGGTTAGTTGATTATAATAATAGATATATTCGAACTAAAAACACCCAAGGTCGATGAAAAAAGTTAAGAGAAAAATTGCGCTCATTTATCGAATTCGAGTTTAAACTCGTAAATATTATGAACGAGTTACCGCTTATGATAACTGTTATGTAATAATTATTAACTTTTTTTTCATTACGTAATTGCGTAACAGGAGATTGCTATATGTTAATTAGAATGCCATTCTAAATTGCGAAAGTAATTTGAATCAGTGAATGGGATTAGAACTAATTGTAAGTTCCACGAGTACGTGTGTTCAACTTCCACAGGCATTTAGAGTAAAATATCTGTGAGAATAAATCTTATTCTTCTTCCTCGTAATATTTTGTCTAAATTTTCATAAAACTTCCACTCTGGTAATTTCTCAATGATTCTTTATTTGATACCAAGATTTATTCAGGCAGAAAAAGATTCTCGTCCATTTCTCAGAAATTAAGCATCTGGAGAACTTGCAATCAAAAAGTGTAATAAACTTCCCGCATATGTCTGCAATTACACAGAACGTGCGGTAATTTTGAGTAAACGTGATCCAACGTTTCATATACATTATCCTAGACTATCTCATGTGAATCATGGATCGTAACAGATACAATCCTTCTCATTCATACAAATTTAATATATATTTTTCTCAAGCCTCATGATTTTTGTCAAAAATTGATTTTATTTTCATCGGGATTAGATTGATCTAAAATGCTCGCTGGAACCTTATACTCAACCCAAATGTCTCAATACAATTATTCGTTCAGTTTTGCTAAAGTTAAATCGCGAATAACATCTTGCTCGTATATACGTGACGAGGAATAACTTCTTTCTCAGATTTTGCTCTCAGTAGAATCGCGAAAGGCTTTACCGGGGCCTTTTACATTCGCGCCAATAAAACTCGCTCGATATGAAATACCACCGGCGATAAATCCTTGCCACATTGTCGTAGCATGTCTCTTTCTCTCTCTCTCTCTTTTCCTCTCTCGACGCTCGTTTCTGCCTGAGCCGACTTAAAGCCGATTGACTTACAAAACTGCTATTCGGTCCGCGCTGCACCGTCGACGAGATGCGTCTCCTTTCTACCGCTACAACAGCCTCCGCGGCCCGTTGCGCCTTTATTGCTTGTAATCTCCGGCAACGAGCAATCAGCGAGCTTAACGTAGCGACCGGCGACTCATTACGTTTCTTCGTTGCGGATACTTAGCCCGTCTCCGAGGCTCGCACGCGAATACGCTTGCCGAAGTGAATCGCGACATTCAGGCGGATTTCGTCGTTTTTTGGCGTGTTCACGCGTCGCCTTTGAATCTGTGCGAGATGTGAAGGAGAGAGAGGATTAATCGAGAATGTGGGTGGTCGAAGTTAAAAATGTATGAAGCTCTCGTGAGCAAATAAAGATGTCAAATAATATCTCAATAAAGGTAGATTATGTTATATAAATGATAATATTACATAAATGATAGCTTAATCGAGATTATGTGTATGATTAAATATTTCCGTGATTAAGTACTTCTTAGGTTTCGAAATATGTTTTCGTACTTAAACCAATGTTTATAGATTTTCGTAAATTAAACTATTCAAAATTATTGCAAAAGAAGATGACATTGAGTGTAGCTCTCTATGTTTTTCTCTTTCTTTCTTTTATCAAATTAAATCTGACTAATAAAGGAACTCAAAAACTGATGGAGAATATTTGCAATCATTATTATTATTTTTCTTATTTTTATCAAAAGTATATCACATTTTTTCGTCACAGCATAATTTTCGGAGTTAATCTAAAAGAAAGTATATTTTAATGTTACGTCATGTAACTTTAGAAAGTTAATGAAACGATTTCCTTTAAGACAATTTCTGCGTATTGACGTGTTCCGAACGAAAGGCGTGGCCGAAAAGATCCCGATTCCTGAGACCATTCGGCGGATTTTCGAGTGCGCATATTACGTCAACTCTATCGTCGCTTTATCCGAGCTAAGTAATAATGTTTCGGGAACACATCGCGGAGGTCCGTTCGTAAATTAGAGCCGCGACGTGCCGAACCTCACCTGCGTACACGAACGAGTTTAATGATTGTTTAATGGGGGCGCGTGTGTCGTAAATTATCCGTATATTCGACGGTCTCAAATGCTTGAAATTGCCTCCGGGTTCTGAGCACGAGTATACATGGCAACCCTTGCTTTCTCCCACTCTTCCATTGTCTTCCTCAAACCTCCTTCATCTTTCGTTCTGCATCTCGTCCCGTATCATCTTTTTTTCCCTTCTGTCTTTCTCTCCGATAAAGAATTATAATACAACGTTAAAGGAATTGCATTACGAGTTTATTGCGTGGCATCGATAGAAGCTTTCCTGCGATTTCGCTCTTTGGTACAGTAATAAAAATGATTGCTATAATAACCCGTTTTCGAACTGATCGAGTTCATAAATGTTTATTCGTGATGCCTAAGTAATAAGAAATGAAAATTATTTGCTAATTTTTTGCTATTTCTTGCTTCTAAAATTATTTTTTTTGCTTTAGTTTTTAAAAAGTTATTTAATATTGAGCTATCGAGCCTTTCGTAACTTTTTAAAAACTAAAGCAAAAAAATTAGTTTTAGAAGCAAAAAATTAGCGAATAATTTTCATATCTTATTCGTTACGTTGTGATAATTTTGACACAAATAGCTTTATATACATACCTATGTATTAAGCTATCTGAGCTAAATTATCACGATGTAACGAATAAGATATTAAAATTATTTATTAATTTTTTGCTTCTAAAATTAATTTTTTTGCTCACGTTTTAAAAAGTTACTTAATATTGAGCTATTGAACCTCTCGTAACTTTCTAATGCTTACCTCCATGACGAACCATATTTCATCGTATTCGGATTTCTTCGATGATCGTTTGCGATATATTCCGTAGAAATCCGGTAGATTTGGATGGCCGGCGAAATCACGAAGAATACGATACTCTTCTACAATTAGGGACTGCGTTTCCGGCGTGAGCTTTTGAATCTTAATGGCAACTTTTTTATTTCCTGAAACACAATCGATGTTTATCTGTGATTATTTTGCTGCAGCAACTATCCTATTTAGATTTAGCTTCTGTATTTCGCGATTTATATTTTCATGGTTTTACATTCACCTATAAGAATGTATATTATTTTTTTTGCTTACCAGCTTGCTGATCAATTCCTTCGTAAATGTCGCCGTATATGCCGACACCAATGCGATCCTTTAGTGCGTATCTTTTTCCTGGATCCTGAATGCTGTCCAATCGTTTAAGAGTCACAGAACCTGTGTCCCGGTTCTTACCCTGATTTTCCATTTTCCCTTGCTCATTTCGGACGTTATCGTGCCAATCGTTACTGTTCCGTTGATTTCCGTAACTGAAATCGGTCATTTTGCAGGTAGATAGTCAGATTTCAGATCTACCATCTGAAATATGCTAGAATAGAAACCGAAATATCTATATAAATCATTCTAAATCTAAATAATTAACAATGAAACAATTAAAACATATGCATATGCGAAAAAAAGTTTTGCGAGTGATAGTTTTTATGTAATTAGTGATTTAAAAATTTGAGACACTGTTAATATAAATTTCTTTAAAATAAAATATTAATTTTGTGAGATAATTAAATAACTAAATGTATTAATTTCAATTCGCAATAAATAACATTATTTAACAAGAATTATAATAGATTACATTAAAGCTTCGATGAATTACTTTATGAACAATCATTAATATCAATAACAATCAATAATTTTCGTGATGTAGATTGTATCATATGAATCTATGTAGTATTTCTTTTTTTTTCAGAAAACTGATACGTATTGATGTGTACGTCGATGTTGGAGATGCTTCTTCACATCCTCAAAAAATCAGGATCGATATCTTCTTCTGATCAAGTCGCAGGATCGAGGATGACTCTTCAAACGCTCTTGGAATATTTTAAGAGACGTCAAGATTGGGTCGGCCGAGTGTTTTAGCAGCCCCCTCTTCCTCGGACCACAAAGGTGAGTGCTAATTATATTCTCTCTCGAGTGCTCCGTGAACGAGTGGTAATCGCTAATTAGTACCTTGCTTCCTGAAAGCTTCGGCGGGCGTTGCCGAAGAAGGATGGGGCGAAGAAAGGATCGGAAAGGCATCGTTGGCCGCGATCCTGACTCGCATCCCTGTCTGTTTATCGATCGTACGTTTTAATCGAATTATACAAAGCTTGTGCGCTGAGATTTAATCGAATTCTTTTTACGCAAACAAATTAAGACGCGTTCATTGGAATTTTTCTCAGAATAAAAGTTATTTTTCTTAACTCGCGAGATAAGAATTAATTATAAGACCTCCGTGTTAAATTTATCACTTTCGTGTCAATAAATGTTTGCAATTTACCGAAACGATGAAACAAAACAATAAAATATTTTGCAAATATTCTCGCAAATATAGGCGCTTGCTCTAAAAACGATTGCGACAAATTAATTCTTAAACTTACATTTATTCTTTGAACATATCAGTACTAAAACTTGTAAGCTGTTTTGTGGCTGCTTCCTGTACAAAATAATGTACAAGATATCTAATTTATTTATCACACATATATATTATGGCTTATATAAAAATATTTGAAAACGTGTGATAACAAAATCACGCAATTAATATTTTTCATATACACATTAAAATAATAAAAAATCTGGGATAATAAATAGTTAACCAGGAGTTTTTTCCTGATAATTTAGTTTTAGATGTTTTCTTCTTAAGTTACGCTTTAGCGTAATTCATTTATGAGTTACTCCGATTGTGTTTTCATTTCTCTTCTCTCGTTTCTTAAGGACGCAGTTGATAAGCTTCATGAAAGCGTGCCGTTTCTAATCGGATTATCCTTCGGTTTTAAATATCACAACAAAACACGGTTTCACTATCACAACAAAACACATAATCAAAATTTCATAAATGAAAAGATATTTTCTTACCCTTTCTTTCTTATTTTCTCTTTTTTAACAGTTCAATTTTGATTTTCTAGTATAAAAAAATCGTGTTTTGTAGAATATTTTTGTATAATCTCAATTTTTTAGTGCTTGAAAGTACATCTGTGAGGATGCGATTATCATTTCAATTACTTTAATTACATACTTCGTTTATTATCGCGAATTAACGCGATGTTACACCTTCGAGTTCCGATAAAAAATTAATCTGCTGTTTCCTTGACACGTATCCTCGGATCTCCGCGAACTCGTGTAAATCCCTAGGTACAAGTCGGCAAGGAAATCGCCAAGTATGCAGGGCGAGAAAAGAGAGGAGTCACGTCGTTAGCCAATTCATTTATTCCCGGTAGGTCGGCGCCCGTCCGGCATAATCCGTCGATTTGTCGGCACGGCGTGTCCCGTGTAATGCCGCTTCTTGCCGCTTGTAATCGAGTCGGAGGAAAGGAGAGCGACTCGAGCGAGAGGACGGCGCGTCACTGACTATACGTGAACGGCCGTAAGAAAAGCCACTCGATCTCCACGAGAACGTTCACAGTTCCGTCCTCCGTCTTCTGCTTCTCCCTCGGTTACTCCTTCGGCGCCCTCCAGGATCTTCCTGCCTCTGGTCTCGTCTCTCTGTCTTTGCACCTTCCCTCTTCGTCCTGAGCTGGTCCTGCGTCGCCTTTCTTTTCGCTTTGCACCGATGCCGGTGCAAGTTTATTGATACGGTGGGGCGCTAAATTATTGATGCCCGACTGCACGCCGCGAGACAACGAAGAAGGAAAGGAGGAGGTGGACGTGGACGGATCCCTGTGTGATTTCAGAAAAAAGTTTTCCGCGTCACTCGGCCCGTCACCGGTCTTCCCGCCGCTCCTTCTCGCTGTCTTCGGCTCGTCCTCTTCTGCGTATTAAACAAGCGAAGTGAACTCGAGCCCGCGCTCTTTAAAAGGAAGGAAGAATTGCGGGACAACGAAACGCACGTTGTGAGAAAGTTTCGCGTGATATGTATGAGGAACCATTGCGAGGTATGTGTTAATAGGGATGAGTCCACAATCTCTCCGATCTCCTCTGACTTGGCTCCTTTCTGAGAAATTGATACTTGTTTATGTTGCTTCATGGAAAACCGATTTGAATAATCGCTACCTCTTGAGAAGACTTATTACTATTATTAGATAAGTGCTGTTCTCGATTTTGCAAGTTTTCAGCGTCGTCATTGCTAAGAAGGTATTACCATAGTGCTAATTATGTTTTTTTTTTCAAGTTTTTTTCAAAGATGTTAGCAATTGGTTAGACCAAACCCAATCCATAGCATTCTAGAAATTGAATCTAATCGTGTTGAGTAACGATTGATTGGCATATGTCGGTATATACGTAAGGTATAATTGCCACGAGGCAACCGCTGATCTGTTGCAACCTCCATTTGCATTTCCCACCTGATCAATTGACGCATAGAGATAACGTATAGAGATCAATAAGCTTCCTGGCATTCGCTCCCCCCAAAAAGCAGCTGTGGGAAAGTTGATATCTGCTCGGTCTGGAGGACGGTCGCCTGCCACAGCGGAATGTTAGCATCGCGAATCCCTGGGAAGAAACGGCAACGGTAGTAGAGTGGCAGAAGAAAAAAGAGGTGGGAGGGGGACAGGGGGGGACCGAAAACGAGCGTCGTCGGATCCGACCGGACTTGGGACCAGTTGAAAAGGGTTCGGCACTCCTCCCGCTGGAAAGCATCGCTGGTGAACCGCTGACAAGTAGCTCGTTCGCTTCTCTCCTCGTGCTCGTGTAAGAATCGTGCACTTGCGGCGCAGCGTCGGTAATCGTTTATTCCCTTTCCCTTTTTTTTTTTGCGATCAATTATTATCATCGCGATTGAAATGCCCAGAGAGCTTTCGCTTGCTTTCACAATGGATCTTGGATATGGTAAATCGCCGCTCGAGTGACGTGGCAATTCTTCAAGACATCAAAGTGCGCGAAGTTAGCGCGAGTTGTTCTCCCTTGTTTTATTTTCCAAGTTTTCTTTTTCTGCGTTTTTTTTAAATTTTCCCTTTGTGCAGTTTAGGTTTTGGCTTTCGTTTTTGGTGCAAGTATTCGCAAAGAGGCAATCACCGAGTTATGTCTTTTCGCATGTTGCGGTTCGAACTACTCGCAGCGTAGAAACGCGTATATCTCGAAGGCGGGACGTTTTACGCAGTCCTTTCTTGCTTCGCGCCTTGTTCCTTTTACAGACTCCTTGCGATCGATGCTTTCGGCAGATAAAGTCAGCCTGTTCGTAGATTCCGAGCCTGAGGTGTTGCAGTTCTCGCGTTCTCGTCTCGAAAAATTGTGGCGACTGTACGCTATTTCCGTCAGCGGGCTAATTAATACCGGGAATCTGGTCGCTTGGTTTTCTCTTCGCCGAAGCTCATGTAACATTTAATCTCCTGCTATATTTTTTGGATTCGCGCGAATTGCAAGAGGTTCTGTCTTGGCCTTTCTTCTGTTTTTTTCTCCTTTGTTTCATTCTTTCGTTTTAACAATGTCCATATCAGAAATGCCAATACGATGGACATATAATTTTGTGTCGCTTCGTTTCGAAATAACACCTGTTATGAAATATTTATAAATACTTTCGTGTAACCGCACGAAAATCATATGAACATTTTTTCTCTTAATATATATCTTATTAGTTTCGTAGCAAAATATGGCAAGTTTGCTTCAACGACACTTGCTTTAAAATGCATTTTATGAATGATACTATATTTTTTGTTTCACTCGTTGTTTCACGTCGTATATTTAAATATTTTCTTTATACTTTTTCTATACTTTAAAGATACTTTAGAGAATAAAATCTACAATAAGTATAATATTCATGTTGGAATATTTTTAAAATATTTACTTCATTTATTTTATATTATAAAGAGGTGATTTTTGAAAAATCAGTAAATAAACGTGATAAGAAAACTGACAATACTGCAGATTAAGCCCAAACTAAACTTTCATCTTTTATCAAACCTTTACTGCAATTATTATATAATTTTTTTCTTTATATCGAGTAAAAATGATTGTCTGCACGTGTTGTAAATAGTTTAACTAAACTGAATTGCGACACATTTTATTTAGTTTTCCAAATACCGATTACACTATCCGCGTATTATTCTTCGCCATCATACCCGCCACTCCTTAACTTCGTTATTTTTCGCGTATATCTTTTCTTCATGGTCCTCACATTTGCGATACGGTAGGCGTGACGACGGTGACGAAGAGAAGAGGGTGCGCGAAAATTGTACTTACTTACGTAAAGGATGCCGCTCTCTCTCAAGTCGTCCCGCGCGACGGTATTCACCTCTAATTAAAACGCGTCTAGCAGGTCGTATAGGCCCCACGGCATTCACCCTTGCAGTGTCAGCCGCGACTAAAGTGTACTACGACGCATTCGTATGGGATGACAGTGTGTGAGGTCAGAGTGTGTGAGGGATGCGAGCGCGATGCTTGGCTTCCATGATCCAATAATACTTAATTAGCTAACTGTCTAACTCCGAGCAAGCCTGTTAGCTCATTGATTTCACTCGCCAGACTGCCGTCCAACCATTTCACTATCCCATCTTCTTCTTTCCCTTGGAAATCTATATTACCTTTCATTCATTGTTATAAGGCTCGTTCTAAGATTTATCGAGAATTGCCTGCATTGTATGGATGATCTTCGGTCCTCTTCTCTTCTCTCGTCTTCATCTTTTTCTCAGGCTTTTCAAGTTGCTCACCTGGGTAGAAATACTCAATAAGTTCGCCGCGTGCGATAAAACTTTCTAGTGCTTTCGCTTAATCTTTCACAGACATCTTAATCTTTATTCGTAGAATATTCACTTGAGAAGAAATAATTGTTTAACACTTGAATAATAAAACATTTATCGGCATGGTAAAGAATAATCTGAAATCATAATTTTCACTTATTTATATCAAAAGAACTTAAAAAAAAGAACAATAAGTATCAGATATTTTTATATGCGCCATAAAATCTTTTTTTATTATTTCTTATTAATAGCTGCAAAAGAAAATTAATACTCATTAGAATATTCTTCTATTATATTGATAATAAAATAAATCTAAATAGTAATTTTATAAAAATAGAAGTTTCATTATTCTCATCAGAGAAATGCCTAAAATATTTTATATTTTGGAAAATTATACTTTTCATTGCTCAATTTTGAAATGCCATAGAGATATGTCATGTGTAGCGGAAATGCATAATCACAAGTTGATAATGAAGCAAATGTGAAAGCAAATAAATAAGAGAAATAAGTAAGAGAAACGTGCATCGTATGTGCGCACGTTTCGCTTCTAGTCTCGTTCTTTGGATCGGTGTACTTTGGAAAAAGATCTCTCGGGCGGCGCGCGCGATTAATGCGCTTTATCGCAGCTTCTTCAGGATCGTCCTGGTCACTGTCGCCATCAAAGAGAGCCGCTCGCCGTTCGCGAGACTGTGCAGTTAATGTGGATGCGCGCTTTACTACTCCTTCTTGCTTCGCAAGTGTTTCCTTGGATTTCGACGTTTTATCGCGGATGCGTATAACTGCCACTTTGCTTAATAGTCATTAACTTAGTAGTTTGTTATTCGTGGAAGCTTATAAAAAAGTTTTATGTCTCTGGGAGCTTATAAAAAAGTAATTAACTTTCTTTCGCTTATGAGAACAAAAATAACTCGATAATTTGCTATAGTTTGTGCCAATCCATGATATTTAAATATCAGAAATGATTGAACTAATCCAAAGATTTATTGTGAATCTTTTTAGGAATAAATTAATTTATAGAAATATATAACAGTGAAAGAAATTGAGTAATAAAACGATAATGAAATAAAAATGGTAATTGAATATTATAGCGATATAAAATAAGAAGATGAAATTGTATTTATATTGCGGAAATTAATTATTATGGGGATTTATCTTGGAGCCATCATCAGTTAGCTTGATTCTTATGAGCTATCTCTATGTCGATCACGTACGAGTTACGTGTATCAACTTTTTCGCTCTACTTCCTTCACACCGTTTATTGTCTCATGAAATCAATAGGTTTTTCTTTTTACCTTTTTGGTCGTTAGGTATCTGCCTTCAATTTGGAACCTTCATGCCAGTTTGCTGCTCTTCTGCGTTAATATTTTTTTCCGCATAGTTCTATGTGAAAGATTAATCGCCATTCATAATAAAATTTGTACTTCATATTTTAAATTATTAGCGCAATTCGTATAAAAATACATTATCCGTAAAATGTCAACATTTCTATGTGATTTGTACGTGAAATTGAATAATTTATAAAAATTTGAAATCTGGTCAGAATATGATTGCTAATTATAAAATTTTTCTATTCAATAGTATATATAATTACATTCTTATGTAAAATTATTAATTATTAAAAATATTGACATGATTAAATATATACATCATTAAAGTAATTGTTTCAATTTTGTTAATAATACAGAAAAAGATTCATTGATAGAATCAGTCAATAGAATACGTTTTTTAATATACTCTGGCACTCCTGTGTTTTTTGTCGTCATTTATCTAATAGCATACAATACTGCATATGATATTTAAATCTGGTGATTAGATGACGTAGTACAGTAACGCTTGTGGCAGTAGTAGTGCAAGCGTGTTGTCAGGCAGAAGTATAATTAGGAATGACAGTAAGACAATTAACCTTGATTACTTAACTCCGCAGCTTAAGTCAAATGGGCTTTTTCTGTCTAAAGATGGGATTGACATAGATCTTTTTAAGATTTTAATACGCATTTAGTTGCAATAGTTCTCAATAAAAGTAAATATTTCGCTACTTCGACGAGGCATAAAAAAATACTAAAGATATTTCTAAAAATAAAAATGTAATTCAGATTGACTGTCAATAATCGGCAGAACTCCTGAAAATGGATAGAGGGTATTGTTTGAAGGAACTCTCTTTATTGTACGCGCATTATTAAATTGTGTACAATCGTGTCCGTCAAGCAGGACACGCCTTTCGTCTAATAATACTGTGCTGGAGGTTTTACAGTTCACGTAGAAGTTACAAAATTAAATATTATTAAAAATTAAAATTAAATATTATTAAGAATTAAATAGAGCGTTGTTATAAATAAATTATAAGTTTACTTAGCCTATGAATCGTTTTATATTACTCACGTCACATTACGGAGCAGTTTGTGCAAGATCTCTTTTAATGCGATTGGATCTTTGCGATAGATTCATGTTTCTTCGCTCACAATCAGTCCAATCGTTCGTTACTTGATTGGTAAGTCAAAGTATAATTTCCGTAATCGACGTTTCGTAGAACACGATTTATGTCAGTCAGTTTCGCGTGGTTTTTTTTGCTACATTAAGAATTATACTTATGCGTAATGCAAGATTGGATTCTTCGATAACATGCAAATTTTGTATAAAGGTTTACTTTCTCTTCTTTTATAAAAATTAAGATAAATTCTCGAAAACTGCAATCAGTGCGCTGCTCTATCATAAATACTACAATTTTGAAACAGGACGAATAATATGCCGACGAGTAAAAAATCGCATTATTTAATTATAATTATAATAATTATCGTCGCATTTAAAAATTTCTTGTTTTCGTAAAAATTGATTTAATTTTAACAAAGATTATTATCTTCCTAGTACGTTCGCAGAGATTCGAAATTAGCAGATAAATGCACTCCAATATCATAATAGTCCAGGAGAAATTTGTGCTCGGTAATCCTGGTTCCAATAAGAACCGTAATAATCTTACTTATGTGTCCCATGATCGATTCTTGTGAATAGCCTCGTTGCGCGCATCTTTGACGCATTTCCGGAGCTAATTTCTTTTTTTATCGAACCAACGATGTGTCGTCTTTCTTGTTGGCTCGCTCGCGGAAAGGGAGAAAAAAAATTCGCGTCAATTTCCGCCAGTCTTAGATTTCCGTAACTTGTTTCCTTATTTGCAAACCGTGATCCACTCCTCCACCGTGCAATTTTGACACTGTACGAAGCAGCACCAGTGAAACTTGCATCTGCATCTCTCTGTTCGTCGCTGTCGTACCACGTTGTAGCCTCTGCCGCAGCACAGACTGGCGCATCCATCCCCGCCGGTGCTGGTCTTGTTGCATCTACGACCCGCGGTGCCGGTGATATCGATCGTTGGGTCCCGCTCGCAGAAATTTGGCGATTTCTGATAGTAATAAAGCTGTTTAGGAAGATCCCGAAGTTTTCTCTTGCGGCCGCCTCCCCGATTCTTCTTTTGCTTTTGCTTTTGCTTTTGCTTTTGCCTTTGCTTCCGACGCGAACCACGAATTCTGTTCGACGGTATCACGCTGCCCAGATTGCTCTGCGTAACCAATACGGCATTTCTGAAACGGTCCTTCAGAGCCTTGCCGATTACTCGGAAATCCGGGACGATTTTCCAGCAGGTTTTCAGTTCGCATGACCCAGACATGCCGTGGCACTTGCAGCGCATCTGCATATTGTTCGCCAACGCCTGAAATTATATCAGATTGATTAGTCACGATATAAAATGAAATCAGGATTAAGAATATGATATATTCGGTTTGCGCTTGTTTCGCGTCAAATGAATAAAATAACATTAATTACATAAGATTAATTGTATAAAATACTTCTTTTTAGATGTACAAATTCAAATTTTTTAATAATTGAAATTTCCAAAAGATTCAGATCAGTTACTGTCATTCGGTTTACGAAAAACTTTCTATATCGACCGCTTATTATTCAGAAACTTGGCATGTTTGTTGAGTACAATTGAAATCAATTGCAAATTGGTTTAAGAATCTATGAACAGAAACCGCACTCAATCGCACTTGGAGAATACTTTGTATATCGAGTGCTCCGAGCGACAAAGTTACGCTAAAAAGTCAACCGACGTGAAAGCGTCGGTTGACTTTGTATAAAACGGTCGATCGACTTTTTCATTTGCGCCTGCCACGGTCGGAGTTTCTTTTTCGTGCGGGGCCTTCGGTCCAGCGGACAAGGCGGGCGGAATCGAATCCTTCCCTCAGATTGCGATATCCGCGATCCGCCGTTGTGACGTTGGCTGAAAAACGCCGGTTCTAACACGCTGTACAAACAGGTACGAGTTGTTCGGACACGCGGGGTGCGCAGGGCGGTCAAGAGCAGGAGAGAGGAGAGAGGAGGGGCCCAGTTTCTTTTAAACAAAGAGGTGTCGCGTACAAAACAGTTAATGAGTCTACGGCTGGGTGGTCCAGCCTGGGGCTTCGTCTTAATAACGTTGAGGCGAGAGAGCGAGCGTGGAGAGGTTCATGAAGGAGAGGAGAAGAGTCGGCCTCTCGCCTTCTTTTCTCTCTCCCTCCTCCTTCTCTCTCTCTCTCTTTCTCTCTTTCTCTTTTTTAATCCGCCTCTCTTCCTTCAGTTTTCTTTCTCGCTTCTTTTTCGCTCTTTTATCGCGGCGATGGGAGAGAAGGAGGACGACCGCGGAGCGCGCATCGCTAAAAAGTAAAAGCCGGAGGAAAGACAGAACAATGAAGAAAGGACGAAGAGAGGCGCGCAGGATAATTTCAAGCTCTCTCACGGACCCACGCACGACGGCGTGCGCGCTACATTATTCGCGGACGGACGCGGCACGCGATTGCGAATTCGCTTCCTCTCGGGATTCCCCGCCGACGATTTAACGGTACATTCCTTGCGCGCGCCTGCTTTAAGATGGCGCATCATTTATCGTGGGATACACGGAGATTACTGTAGAAGACGATAATCTCGTTGTAATAACTTGTGTTAAAATGTAGCTCAGCTTTCTCCGTCGATAGGAGATCAATGTTTGCGCACATGTAGTTTATTTACAAAACGGGTGATTACGTAAGATATCGTCAGAAGAAATTTTATAGGAGTAAAAGATACATGAATGAATAGTTAAAGCAAGCGAAGAACTGAATAATTAACAATTTATTCTAATTTAATTATGTAAGCTGCCTCACAGGAGATACATATAATTGTATTTTAAATTAACAAGTATAACTGTACATAAATTTCGAATTTTAAAGTTTCGTATTTTTTCAAAAAAATATAAAAGTATAAAGATTGTATAAGACATCACATCATATGTTCTTTAAATTAAAATGTATATTTTTTCATTCATGTTATATTTCTCTCTAATTTTATATATATTTTAATTTAACACGTAATCGAACACGTAACATCGAAATATAAGATGAAAAAAATGTAGATTATAAAAAGAAAATGTAGGACGTAATATTTCTTCTTTCTTCATTTCCTCATTAATGAGACTATCATATTCAGAGTTTAATGATGTCGAAGTTGCGAAAGTAATGCTTACCAGACGACCGGCTTGGTTATTGTGTAGATTCACCGTAGACTGTATGTCGCCGGCTTTCTCCCGCGTGTCTAGGAACTGTTTCGAGAACTCCATGCCGTATTCGAGGTTGTGAGAGCAACCACCCCACTTCCATTGGACGTCGGTATTGGTACCCGTTGGCGTTTTGTCCATGTAGCTCGAAGGATCGCAGCTGCACGAGAGCAAGCGGCCCATGCTGCAGGCACGAGCCACGTTATGTGCCACGCCAGCTGCCGAAATCGCGTAGGCGAACGCCGTTTCTCTGTAACCTGTAACAGGATGATCGATAGTCAATCACTTTATTCCATTCCTGTTTTGTTGACGGTGTCAAAAAGCTAATCAATCCTTCGGTGATTTATCCGTTCGATTTAATATATAGAAAGTGCCGTATTTTTTTCGCAAGTTTCTTGTATCTCTTGGTGTCTTTTCCAGAGAAAATATTGAGGTTTCAATGGTTTCCAATGATTTATCCAATGATTGCAAATTTAAAAATATTTTCTTGATTAAGTTTTACGACCGCAAATGTATTATAGGTTTATTCAGTTTATCGTACATTATATATCGATTTTTCGAATGATAAACGTAAATGGTTAACGTGATGGTATAATAGAGTCGGGATCATTAGGTACTCGTAAGTAGTTGAGATAGGAGGATGCATCGAGGCATCGAGAAGTAACCCATACCTTAGTTGTCTCCGTTAGCAAATTGCTGGTTGTCGTCAATGACACCGACGAGCACGACGTGGATAATATACGCAAAGGCCGCGATATCGCGTTTGGTCACTCGCTCCTCTCGTGGATATAAAAGACCGAGATCATGAAACAGCGGGACACCGGGGAAGCCGAGTTTCCGTAGAAGGAACTTCGGTAGCGAGTTCGGGACAGAACGAAACGATGGGCCGACAGACAGACAGCCATCAGGCGCAGTTCAGAGGTAGATTATTCAGCCGTCCGTCAAAACAAAGTGCGGCCATCAGCAGCGGCGGCCGGCGGGCATCCACTGTCCGCATGTATAAACGATCTCGCGACGGGGTGCCTGAAGCGATGCGATGCCAAACTCCGTTCTCGCGAGAGATCTGCGGACAAATCGCGATTTCTCGCCCGATTCCACGCGGAAATCGCGAAGCGCCGCGAGATATCTTTTAAATTTGTAGCAGCAACAACATAACTTGAGGATTCTCAGTTTTTTCAATTTTCAATATTTGGTTACACTGAAAACAAATTCTGGTTAAAAACGGACGAATAAAATCTTGTAGGCGTGATCAAGTGTTCTGGTTATTATAATAAAAATTCTGGTTATTATAAGTTATAAAGTATTGAGTTCTGTTCTAATAACCTGAATTTCTATTATAATAACCAGAATATTTGATCACGACTACAAGATTTTCTGATTCGTTCTATTTCAACCAGAATTTTTTTTCAGTATAGATTTTTAAATATTTGAAATAATTTTCATTATGACATCACAATTTTTATAATGTTTATTTCAATCGCGTAGGCCTGCGATAATTTAATAGATTATAATAAATGTTAGAGATACGATCAGTATTTAGGCAATTAAATTGGAACTATCTTTTCGTTACTATTTTATGAGGCTATTATTGAGGTATGAATATCAATGACAACGAGAGATCTCTTCGTT
Organism: Tetramorium parvispinum; assembly: GCA_011638315.1. Lineage (NCBI taxonomy): Eukaryota > Metazoa > Arthropoda > Insecta > Hymenoptera > Formicidae > Tetramorium > Tetramorium parvispinum. The sequence continues at coordinate 4,407 of VBVR01001165.1, read as the reverse complement.
GTCATCTGTTACCAGACGAAATCCGACGAAATAGATCCATTTGATCGTTGTTCGTAGAAGGCAATCGGACAGCTGGCAGCTGATTACGTCACTATTTGAGGATGTTAAAGAGACTTCTCGACTTGTCGTCACGGACTAAAGGATTTCTTCGAGATTTCCCGGGTCGATAAGAACGGTCGGGGATGAGAATCAGGGTGGATCCACTAATTTTCGACGCGTACATCGATCGCGACCTGACGCCTAGAATGTTAGTCTCGATGCCGAGAAGCGCATGTTCGGTGGAATGAGACGGAACGAGAGGGGTCTTTATGTGGTCTTACAGTGGCAGAGATAGTTGGAAGCTTTCGCTATATACGGCTATTGGCAGCAACTGTTTTATAATGCAGATAGCTACCGTGCCGCAAGACCGTCGTTGTTTCTCGACAGCGAGAGGGATAGAGGGAGCGCGTAATAAATCCTCCGCGGGTAGCTGTACGTCTCTCCTCTCACTGGACAGTGGAGAAGCCGAAGTGGAAGATAGGGAAGAATCCCGAGGAACGCGCGCAGCGATTTCTGCTCCCTTCTCGTCGCAGCAGCCTCGGTGCAGCGACGTAGTGACGAATGGTGCGTAGGCCTTGCGCTACTCCCGCGTGTCAGGTCCAAATCGCTATTTAGATAACTCAATAGATAGTGCTTGGGGGAGGTCCCCGCAAGGACACGCGTGTCCTTCGAGAATAGCTCGTCCGAAGATATATCAAATTAAATAGGGTTTAACGAGTTCGTTCAATTAACGAAGAATTCTCTTTTAGCTTTCTGTTTTATCTTTATTCTAATTTTAAATTGTTGCCAAATACGATCTAGATGTTTTTAAAATAAATAAAATATCTAAATCGGAATATTGTAAATATTTTATAATTATTGATTAAAACATTAAAGAGTTTTTTAATTAAATTTGCAGTTATTCAGATGCTCATAATATATAAGAAAAATGAAATATTTAAAGGCTATTGTTACTTTGCTATTGTTATTTGTTAATATTTTATCATGATAAGATTAATACAGAAAATCGTTATGTTAAATTATTGCACAATTATTAATTATTAATTCCACTACGTTAAAGTCTTTATTAAGTAAATATTTAGATTCAGTAGAGTATGCTTGACAGATTTGTGTAAAAATACTAGTGTCCTTTGTGCCATCAAAAAATGCAACGAATTTGCTTAATTAATGAGATCATTTTCCTTCGTTCCGGTCAAGATAGATTTATCACTTTTGCTCCGTGATTTTTTTATACAAAAGGAAAATCAATCAGTCGGTTTACAGGTAATATCTAGACTGATCTTCTTTATTTTCTGTAACGTGGATTTAATCAATTCCACATTGGTCACGAACGAGCTCATTGTTATAGAATTCCTCGACATTGAAATTTGTTGTTTAAAAAGAGTATCTAATCCGAGTCAATTTAAAAATAGAAGAAAGAAACCTTCATTTTGATATTTCCATATTTATATCTAGAAATCCAGTTGTCGTGGAGCATCGTGTCGTTATGGGCAACGCGACAGCCGGTTCGGTCTTCTTGTGTGGGCTCCAGGCCTCGGCCACTCCGGTCGAAGATCGGTTCCGTGTACTTTTCATAATACATTAAGTCGTTTTGCTGAAGTCCGACGAAATCGTGACGATAGGCGAGAGAAGCCGGGATAGGGGAGGGAAGCAGGGTAGCGTTGAGAGCAACGAGAGGGCAAAAGAACCGTGTCCGAGTGACTTGAGCTATGAACGGCTCTTCTCGAGATCCCCGGACCCGAGGCCCAAATTTGACACGGTGGATTTCTCAAATGATCGCGGACCATCTCTCCACCTGGCCATCGATATCTCTAAAAGGGACAGTGGTTGTTAGTTGCGCCTGCTAAGGTACAAGCTTCTCGGAAGCTATTGCCCTCTGACTGGAGAACCAAAATCTAATAATGGTCGACCAGTTGTTGCCAATGTTACGGATAATCGGCGAATCGCGAATCTTTTACCCATGCTCGGCCTCACAGTGAGAGACGAATACGAGCGAGTTCTTGTTGTGCGTGAACATTCGTGCGAACGAGAGTGACGCAGAATGAAAAACGTTAGAATGTGTCTTCGGCGATGTAAAACGTTTTATGTACTAAACATGTTACGACAAACTGAAGAGAATTAACGTGATGGGAATAAAGGCGATTTGCCGAGCCATTTTGCGAAACGTGAGAAAAGGGAGTACATTCGTAAAAGAGTAAGCTTCTCGAGGGTCTTGTTAGAATTCTGACGATCGATCGCGAACGGAGCGCTTTACATAACTCTCGAAAAAGTCGTGGAATCGACACCTTCTGCCGTCTCGCGAGTAAGAAAAGGCGTACCGATCCACGGAGGCAGATAACGAGGGGGGCCGGATGGGAGAAGCGCGCGGGCCCCCGGGTCTGCGGACGAGCTTAAGCTTTCAGGTCAGGTGCGCCCGATGTCGCGCTCTCGCGCATTCGTCCGACACGATATATGTTTCCTCTTGCGGCGCACGTACGCGCCACGACGAATTTATATGTCACACCGGAATAGGCCGACCGTGGGGGCAGGGTCTTCTTATGGAATTGGGACAGGTTTTCGGGCTCTGCCGCGGGTAGGTTACGCCGTGCGCTTTGATTTAAGGAAACGCGTTGTCTCGTCTCGCTTCGCCTCGCCTCGCCTTGCCTCATCTACGCCGTCAACGACGTCGTAAAAGATTCCTCCGAGGAACTCGTGTGCAGCGATTACACGATGAGAAATCGCCCAGAATTTTGTTTGTAGATGCGAAATACCACCATATGGAATTTTCCGGTTATATTTAATTATTTAGCGTGTTTTGTGCGATTTATATATTGCACGTCTCGAATATACGCGTGTAAAGATTATATTTTTTATGGCTATCATGTTTTTAACATGATGATGATCTATATTTCGTATTTTAATAATAACAAAATGTTTTATTTTAACAAGTGTCGTCGATGGTTGAATTTCTGATAGTCGATTTCTCTACTCCACTAATAGGCAAAATGAATTTATATTCGTTCGTAAGAATTATTTGTTATACAGAATGATTCAACTTCTTTTATATATTCTAAAAATTATCTAGAAAATTTATCTTTATTTAATCATATCATTTCACATCATTTAAATTTATCTTCAAAATTATATCGCTTCGAGGAAACAACGTTTACGGCATAAAAACTTTCAGCTACGTACTATTTTTCACACAATTTTAGCAGCCATTTCTTAATGGAGTCTTACATTTCGTTCATTTGTATTTATAGCGCGAACCGAGACGAATTTAATGATCCAGGAAACATTAATACGCCATTAGCGGACAGGTAGATTATTAATCACGAGTTCAGATCTAATCAGATAATTTCGCTCGTTAAGTATTCTTATTACCTCGTTGAAGAAGGACGCTGCTCTGTTGAGTTCTGCTGCTGGGTGTGAGGGACGAACAGTTCCACCTGTGCCACATGAATTGATGTTGACACTCGGATATGGCCAATTGCAGCCCCTTCATCGCGGCCACAGTAACATCGGGATTTCTGTGGCAAAGCTCGCGTTGCTCTTTCGTCAATCCAGGTATGCCGTTGCAGACGACAGCGCTGCCGCTCACCCAATCATCCACGGAATTGCTCATTAAGCAGGTTGCACTGGAAAAGGTAGCGCATAATAATCGACGCGTGCTTCATTTCTTCGATCGCCATAAGCGATTATCATTACGATACTGGGTCATGCGATGATTAAACACGTAAAATTAGAGTAGGTTTCTTCTTTTTAATCGAGATTAGATAAACTGGTAAACGTGATGAAATAAACACGATCACTCCTCGCCTCTGTGTTAACACAGAAATCGCACAATGTGCATCGTAGTCTTTTCATCGCCGTTATTTCTCTTTTCAGTTGCGAACGTACATATTAGTTTAGCATGTATCGAGTGTAATTAGTGACGACGTGCGGAAGCAGGGAAGCAGCCGGTCAAGCTCGCCACCTGGTTAAACTCGCGAAACTGATTATCGTTGAGTTCTTCGCTGATAACGGTGTGCAAGCAATTACACTAGAAATAATCATCGGTTTGAGATACTAGAAAATATCGACATCTTATGATGAAGATGAATGGAAGATGCTCAGACTCCTTTCTGAAACGAGCTACACAGTTTAATCTTTTTGATAATTTCTGAAATTTTATCTTTGTTTGCAACCAATTTTAAAAATAACTAAGTTATTTTTTTTTATATCTTTATTTCTATTTAATATCCTATTTGTGTCTCATTTATAGTAATAGCTTTCAGTAGACTTATTTAATTGACGACTAAATGGATAACAGCCCGTGTAGAAAATTTTGTAAGGATTTTATAAGGTCCTAGTTAATTTGCCTTAGTATTAAAAAGGACCTTAAAAGAA
>VBVR01001164.1:0-33784 GCA_011638315.1 Tetramorium parvispinum | reverse complement strand
AATTTTATTTTATTCTTTTCATCATTCACATATCTTATTATATAATAAATGATTTCTAAATATTTCTTTTTAATAGTATCTTTTTGATAGTAACAATAATAATAATATTAATAATGCGTATGTTGCACGGAGACATACATGAAATACGCAAATGAAATGCGAAATCGAAAATACTCGCGCATTCTGATACTTGTCTGCTATTGCAATCAAATTAAACAAAATATTTATTATATAGGAACAGTAATATTTTATCCGTTAGTAATGGTTTCTGATAAATTGTATACACCACAGCACCAAACTGAACTATTGTAAATGGACTGTAATGCTTAACTGGCACCACGAGTAGCTTCATGGCTTATCGAGCTGATAATCTCCACAAAAGCTTGAGGATATTACAGGGGAAGCCGTTCGTTGTTCGCAACAGGAAAATTAAGGTACGTGTAGTATCGCGCGTTTTTCAGTTATGATCGATAAAAATGGTATAATCGATTGGTCTGTGACTGTAGCTCGATCTCACAATCCAAGGGGAGAAATACGGTCTGATAAAAATTTCCGGGAAAGAATACGATGGCGGAATGGAGGATAGGGAGCGGTGGTACTGTGGGAAGAAATTCGGATACTTGTGCCACCGGACGGGCGTCGTCGTCTGAAAACGCGAATCGTCGAACTCCCCGTGGTGCCACGATCTTCATTTGGCGAACGGGTGCCCGTAGCCGTGATTGCGGTCAAGGTTGAGACGCGCACTGTTACACTTGGTACCGCGGACCAACTCGTCTATGTAACCGGCCTGAATCCGGAAATTCGTCTCGTTCGAGTTCATAGTCGAAGTCATGAATTTTTGGAACGACGATGTGAGAATCCACAGCTCTTGACGGCCGTTTTTCGCAGTGATGACCTGCAATAAGATCAGTTACGGTGTTAATTACATCTGTGATTAACTGTTTTTACTGTAAACTTTAAAAATACTGTAAAAAAAATCATTTTACATACTTACTTTTAAAAAAAAGATTAAGATTCAATAAAATTAAAATTATAGATAATCGAGTATGCAATACACTGTAAAAGCGCAATTAAATGTAAAATGTAATTAAATATAGCATTCTATTTTTTATTATATCTATTTTTATCTATTTTTATCTATTTTTATTATACTAGCAACACGAGCGCGCGCTACGCGCGCGTCTAAATTTTATTTTTGATAACCAATTTATTTAACAGCTGTCAAAATTTAATCAAAAAACAACTACTCTCACAATCCGAAGTAAGTCAAGCAAGCGATCCAATCAGCATCGCGGAAAAGCGGCAACAATTATTAAATCTCTACATCTCCTTTTTTTTTTAGAAAAGTTTTTTAGTAGAAAATGATGATTTTGATCGAGAAGTATGTTCGTGGTCGAAATGTATCGTACCGTATTGTTACCGTTTTATCTCGTGTTTGATTAGTTAATTATATCGCGATATCGCGGCGAGTTCAGTGACAGTGATTAAATGCCAACGGCAATGATGTGACAGTTCTGGGTTATTTTTTTTTTAGTAGAAAATGATGAGTTTGACCGAGAAGTGTGGTCGAAATGTATCGTACCGTATTGTTACCGTTTTATCTCGTGTTTGATTGGTTAATTATATCGCGATATCGCGGCGAGTTCAGTGACAGTGATTAAATGCCAACGGCAATGATGTGACAGTTCTGGGTTATTTTTTTTTAGTAGAAAATGATGATTTTGACCGAGAAGTGTGTTCGTGGTCGAAATGTATCGTACCGTATTATCGTTTTATCTCGTATTTGATTGGTTAATTATATCGCGATATCGCGGCGAGTTCAGTGACAGTGATTAAATGCTAACGGCAATGATGTGACAGTTCTGAGTTATGAACCTCAGGTTAATAGACTTCTTTCCTGTTTTATCGCGATACATTGCCGCGCATGACTCGCGATATAATTAACCAATCAAACATGAGATAAAACGGTAACAAAACGGTACGATTTATTTCGACCACGAACACACTTCTCGGTCAAAATCACTTTTCTACTAAAGGGAAAAATTTTCGAACAGTAACATTATTGACAAGTTTTATCTTCACGAATATCGCGACTATTTTATTTTAATATTATTATTTTTTAAACAATTAAAAAAGATTGCAATACATAGTCCAAATTATATATAATAAATATACTTCTTTGAATTCTGCAAACTACCATCGTACCTTCATTCCAGATGGGAATTGTAATGTAGCGGGATTGACGACAATGACTTCCGTATTGGTGCCACCGTACTCGGGATGAGTGATACTATTCCAACATCCTAAAGCGAGATCTGACAAAAGACCGAAGAAGAGAACCCCGTTCTGATCCATGGCTTGAACGGCTGACTGCGATGACCTTTCCATAGCGAATGGACGGAAAGACCTTGGTGCAGAGTCGGAGTGCTCTTGAAAGAGGCTATGATTCCTAAATAATAATAAATATCCAATTATAATAAGATTATTTTTACTAGAGTACTCTTTGTGAAATACAAAAGATAGGAGTTGTATTGAAGAATGTATTGTATAAAGAAGAATTCGTGTATAGAGACATTTATTATTTTTGTTACTTATTTATTAACTTTATTAGCTGTGAATTGACTGCGAATGTCAACGATTTAAAGATAAATTTAAGCATATAGAAAATTTAAAATTTTAGTTAGAAACGAAACACTTTGTTAAATTATGTAATCATCAGAAATTATTTTCATTTCTCTAATAAAATGAACCACATATATGTATATGTGAGACATAAAAAGTATGTTTTAAATATCGTAAATATTTAGAACAGAAACCATCGCAATATATTTTTATGATTGAATAAAAATCTAACAGTCTTTTCTTACCTGATGATAGAAGTAGGTACCCAACTTTCAACTCTGCTAGCCAAAGATTGGAAGTACAAAATTCGATCGCCGTCGGACTTTATGGGACTCAGGGCAAGTCCCAATATTCCATCCATGAGATCGAACGTTTCTCCTTTGATGTGGAACGTTCCGTGAGGTGGATAGGGAAAGAACAGGTTGTTGGTGATCCTCCAAGAGCGGGAATTGGCATGATCGTAGACGAGCAATCCGAATCCAGTCACGTCGGCGATGTAGACGAATGCGTCTTGACATTTGTTGACGGTGTTGCGGATGTCGACCGCGACCGTCACGAACAGAGAATCATCTTTGAACTGATCATTGGGAAATTTGTACTGGCTGAGGACCTTGTTCGTTCGCAACGAGAACGACAGCAATTGGGGACTACAGATTTGCCGATCCTCGAGTTTGCCGGTGTCAATGACCCACAACCTGTCGCACGAGTCCACCTGTGATCATATCCTTCTTTGTAGCTAATATTTCTCTTGCTTCTCAACAAGAACGCAGAACATTGTTGATAAAAGTTATTAAAAGTTAGTAAAAGAATTATTTTACCAAGAAGGAAAAGTTTTCATCATATAAAATAACAATAAAAATATTAATATATTAATTAAACAGACCGATATAATAATTATCAAATTTTAAACTTAAACAAACGTTGTGTATAATTACCGTGATATTTTTAATATTATTATATTTAGAAAAAGTTAAATTAATTTCTCTTGCATATAATAGGTCTCCAGATTTCTTGCACTCTTTTTAACTTTCTACGCATTCTTGAATAAATTTGCAAGTAATTTTTTTTTCAACAATAACAAAACTCAGCGGTCTTTGATTTTTGCCATACATTTTTAACGTAACAATTGTAGAGCAATGTGTAATTATAATTTAAGAGTAAATCGCTTTCTACATTTTCCTTAAGCGCGTTCTCCTAATGCAAATTTCAATAAGAAGTTCTAGTTCATTTTCACTTCATGAGAAAGATAACATTTCTTGGTTCTCTATCTTTGTACACAAAGATTCTACACATTCATGATTAGCATGAAAATTGTAAGTAACACAAGCATTGTAAGTCAAGCGAAACAAGAGCAATTTTTTAGTCTCAAGCAACACGAAAGCAAAAAGCTTTGTTCCGTATCCCACGCATTATACGTAATGATAAGGTAAACATTTGTCTCATTGCGTGGGCGTTACAATCTCATCGTAAGGAAGATATCAGAAGGTATATTTCCGGCATTAAATCATGGTCAATTAGCAATTATGATAATTGATACTATGTCCTTTGTGAGGATTTCCGCGTACGTTTCACATTTGATTTGTTATCGAGTTTCTTGAATAATAATGAGGGAGCGATATTTCCATATCGTCACGCGACACATATTTATCTTTGAATGAGGTTCCGACAATAAGACGGAATAATTAATTTTAAACCTTATAGATCCGGTTGTGTAAATAATTATAAATAAAGTGAAGATTCACGTGATTTTGCAATTTACCGATTCTATTCATATTACGGTTGTATTACGATCAATATCGCAGAAATGAAGAAGAAAATTCATTTCACAAAAATTAGCGTTAAGTCATGTTGGTATACAATTTATAATTTCAATATTGCTAAAAATTGCTGTATAATTAATTAATGTGATGTTATATTGTTGAATGCAGTATTCTTGCGACAGCGTCAAATTATTGATCCAATTTACAAAATTTTCTCATCATTACCTGCACTCTGAATGCACTGGTGAGCGAGTTACAGTGTCCCACTCTATTCCACTCCCAGTTCGGATAAGGTGCAATTATTGGATTTCCTTCTCGAGAAATCTCATTCGTGACGTAACCGAGAGTGACCGGAACTCCGTTTTGAATCCTTGGAATCGTGATGAAGACTACAGATCCCTGTTTAGCTGTGCATTCATTTGGTTATAAATTGTTAAAGCGATTTAAAGCTAATTTGAGCTAATTAAAGCTAATTTGTTATGCAATTCGTAAGATCAAACAATAGTAAATTAAAAAGATTTAAATTTATATTCTTCCTATTTTTTTAAAGAACAGGATGTTTCTATTTAAATTCAAATTATTAATTTTGCATTTCTTATAATACATATTTTGATTCCATCAAATACTCTATATATTCTTTTATTTCTTTATTTAATTTCTACAGTATCTTTTAAAAATAGTAACATTGAATGATTGTAATTGTGCAATAAAGTTAAGCAAAATAGTAAACTTTCTGCTTATGATAATTATCACTAATTATGAAAGCAGTTTAATAATGTATGTAAACAATATGAAAATTATTATTTTTAGATAGTTGAATTCATGCAAACATGTTATTGCAAGAAAATTTTATTACTTCAGAAGTTTTGTTGCTCAAAATGCATAAATAATGAAGAAACGTGAAGCACGCCAGCACGAACTGTTAGATCACGCTCGATCAATTACGCGATCGCGATTAAACCTTCATTGTAAGATACAATTATACAAATATAATTAATCAATTAACAATTTACTCGATTTCATCAAAGAGAATAACAATTATCATGCAATCACAAATGTTTTAAAATCACTCATTTATATGCTCTATAATAATTTTTAAAAGTTAATTTTTTAAAATAATAAGTTTTAAAATTTTATCATAAATTTTATAATAAATCGGTGAAATATTAAATTAGTAATCAAATGTAAAAAGTGTCTGAAATGATGTAAGAAATTGTTTAAAACCTTTGTGATAGAAATCCACATCGATCGGCACAGGTGCTCCAGGAATAAAACTACCTTCTCGAATAGCTTGCTGTCTTATATATTCATTTGGGAAAGCAAATTCTAAAGCCTTCCAGGAATATATGCCCTTCAATTTCTCAATACCGGCATATCCTTTCAAGAGCAGGAACAGTATAATTAAACGGTGCAATAACCGGAGCGGTTTAAACATCATGAATCTGTAAAAAGTTTCATAATTTATCTTTTAATAAAAGAAAACGTTTTATTTACGATAAATTTTTATTAATTTTGTTAGATAACTGCGTATAGATTTTTACAAACATATTAAATAATTTTAAATATCTTTAAACATCTTTAAATTCTTTTGTGCAGAAGCCTACACAAAATGTTATTAGAAATTTATAATAACTTTTTAATTATTTGAAAAGTTTATATATATCTCAAGTCGATACGTCGTTGCATTTAAAATAAGGCGTAATCGAGAATGAAATGTCAAATGTCGAACGTGTTTATACGTGCGCCAAGTTCGAGAGATTGGTATTACCAATTAGTTAAGTTATTGCACTTTCTAACCTTATAGACTTTCACTGCAGAAATTGCATGACAAAATTTGATAAGAAAATAATTAAGTCATTACCAAAAACTTCGATGTTTCATTAAACTTATCTCAGACAAGCATTCACAAAAATTATATCTTCAAACTTTGATTTAAACTTTACTTTCTTTGATTAAGCATAAAAACATCAATGTTTTTATGCTTAAAAAGATATAAAAAAGTTGAAAAGTTTGTACAAAAATATTGAAAAAATTAATAATATTGTATACTGACAATAATAACTCCAGAATAAAACTATTTAAGGAAAATAATTTTATTACTATTAACAGAAACTTAATAATATAATTTTTTTATAATAAAAAATAAATTTTATATCAAATATTTCAGTTGCAAATATTTATTTACAGCAATTGAACTTTTTGATAAAATAAACATCAAGCTTAAAATCGATTAATAAATCAACTAATAAAAGAACTCAGAGCCGCAAGATGTTCATGGTGTTGTATTTATTTTTATTTAAAATCTTATTTTATTGAAAATAAAATTTAAATATTATTTATTGAAAATAAATTCAAATACCTTAGTCTGTCATTAGATCATTTAATGTGATAAAAGATTTTTAACAAGCGGAACCAGTGAAACGGTATGAAGTTCGCAAAAACACAGCCCACATTAAACATACATTGCAATTCATATAGCTAGTAAAATGCAAGTCGTATTTCTTCGATAAAAAAACGTTAGATAATAAAAAATAAAAACTATGATACGAAACTACTGATACTGTCTGTGATAAGTCATGTTGAAAACCTGTCTTCTTTTATATCAAATCTGTTTATCATCAAAACGTTTATTTCGAGAAATTCCTTACCTGTCTGATATCGTGCGTGTTTATCTTCAGTGACGAATTCGTCAATAATTTGCAATACTTCTTCGTAATCGTGATAAGTAACAATGACGCAGTTTTACACGCGTTTCTTCGTCTTCAAATTCGATGAAGGAGTACCGATTTGCAACCGACGTTCTTGCTCGTTCTTTCGTAAATACGAGTATCGTTAAAGAGGCAGCCGGCCTTTTTTCCTTCTTTCCTCGGCACTTTCACTGTCACGGATAGAGAAGTACGGAGGCAGTTGTTATGCTCGCTAGCTTTAACGATTAATATTAAACACGCTTTTCTCTTATTTTTCCTCTTTTTCAATACTCTAATTTCGAGATTATCTTCTCTAAATCTTCTTTATAATTTTCCCTTTTCTCGATGTCTGTCGTATATTGCAACAGAAAACTCCACGTGCAGCGAGCGCGGCACTCTACAGTGTCTCTGCTCTTTTCACGATCATTCAACGTTATATATGTGTATGGGAATTCGGAGGGAGCCTCCTGTCGTTGCTCCGGACCACGAGACGACCGAGAGAGAACTGTGAGATTTCTCAAGGCGGCGCGTAACTTTTCACGCGTTCGTGTCCGAACATCTCCGCTCCACCGGAACAGAAACGTCAAAAGGAGGTGGTTACTTAGCCGTCTATCTTATTCAAGATAAAATTGCCGTTTGAGGTCATGGTACGCAAGTGAAGTGTATGCAAGTGTACGCAAGTGTGTTTTGCTTCTGTAAATTATGCATGTGAACGGAAAAAATCGGTAAACAAGTGTCGAAAGCGAATGCTTGTATTTTTAATGAAAAAAGTAAGAGTGTTGCTCGTACTTAATTATTTATCATAGTTGTAAGCTATTTTTATCTAACTATTGCGACGAAAAATTGTGCGGAACAATTATTGACTAAAATACGGAATTAGCTTCTTGATCAGATTCTACGTAGATACGAAAACATTAATTTTGATTCCGGTTTTGTCACAGTTTTTTTTTGTTTGTTATAAAAGTTGCCATGAAATACTTGTAGGTGTCATATACTATAAATTAAAAACAGAATAAATCTTCCATTAATCTCGAAATATTGCGACTGCTTTATAAAACTGTTGATATTGTCACATATGTGTATTTTTAATATATAATATAAAAGAAACTATATAAAATATTATTTTGAAGATCCAGTTTTGAAAATTTTGTTTAATATAAATATGAAGAAATAATATAATAAATATAATGTCTCTTTATATATATCATAAGGAATAGAACTATTTTTAAATTTACAACACGCATAAATAAGCTTATCAAATATTTTTTCAATTTTATATAATAGTACTTTGTGTATGTTGACATTAAATCTTTTTATTTAATGGATATAATAACAATCGATATTTCGGAAGTTAAACTTGTCTTTTAGAATCGCTGCTTTAAAAGAATGAAGTACGCCTTTTCAAGAAATACTATTTTAATTTAATTTCTCATTATTATCTCGTTTCATTATCATTTGACTCTGCCGGCATTTGAACAGGTTTAAACAGAAAGAACGATGAGGCAGACGATGATGTCACCTATGTAAGTAATGGATACCACTATTCTGCATAAATATTTTTTTTTTCAATACGACTTGTCGACGTTTTTTGAAATCTATCAGGAAGTATGTACAGAAGATATCTCCGTACACAATATACAATAGGTATTTGTACGTCCGGTATGTACGTATATTTTGCGCCTTAGCCACTTACATTCAATTCGTTCGTCACTATGGAAAATTCTGACGTGCAATCCTGAGGGGAATTATCATATTTCTTGTTAGAATGAACGAATAATTTTCGACGTCAAGTCGAAATAAAATGACGCATGTGAAAACAATGAATGATTAGTGATCTTACGTGAGCACATGTAATATAAATTGCACGCAAAGTATATTAAAAAATTTAATTAATTTAACTATGAATATAATATTTTATAAGAGATACAACTTTTTTCAGTGTATATATTAGGAAAGGTTATATCTTTTAGTGAATTTATATGTAGAGGCAAATTGAGGGAAGAAAATCGATTTATGAAAGAAAAAAACACAACGCTTCTTTGAACAATCTAACAATTTCGCTTGCTCTAAAAAAGATTCAAATCAACTTCAAAGCATCGGCAAAAAATTTTATCGTTCTTAAATTTTAAATTACTAGTACAAATCACATCATGTATATAATTATAAAATTATATAGGGTGTCTCAAAAAGATCGCATGTCCTTACAATGACAAATTTTGTGTAAAATTCCAAGTCGAAAACTCTTGTACGAAAATGTCGAGGCAAAAAGGCAGTTTTTAAATGCGAAGCATTTAAAGATAACTAGTCAGTTTGTGGAAAATTGGCGTGCATGTTACATCGTACAGTAATGAAGATGCCCTTGTATGAAGTACGTCACAAAGCGGTGAATGATTAAGCATATTCAAATTGTGCCAATTAATAAAATATTTTTTTATATTAAACCATAGGAAGAGATAACTACCATAATAATACTATAGTTTTCTTACATCAATAATTTTCTAAAGTAGATTGAATATGTAAAATCAGTAAAATATTTCAACAAATATTTAATACAAAGGCACTTTCACTATTATACGATGTGTCACATCTCAGCGCGCCAAAATTCCGCAAACTGACTGGTTAATTTTAAGTGCTCCCTATTTAAAAATTATTATAGCCTCGACTTTTTCGCATAAGAGTTTTCGACTTAGAATGTGCCATAGAATCTGTCAGTGAAAGGACATGCGATCTTTTTGGGACCTGTATGTATAATTGCATTTAAATGTGTAATAGCAAATATATCATTTAGCAAATAAATGTCACAAAAGCATGTACTGTATTAATTTGAATATGCTTAGTCACTCGCCGATTTGCGACGTCCTTCATACAAGGATACCTTCATTACTATACATGCCTAATTGTAAGCACGCCAATTTTCCAAATTGATTGGTTATCTTTAAACGCTTCCCATTTAAAAACTATTATAGCCACATCATTTTCGCATAAGAGTTTTCGACTTGGAATTAACAAAAATAAGCTAAAAAAGTAACTGATTCAACACACATTGCGTGATACACATGTAATAGAACACGACCTTTCGAAAACACAACTTTCACTACGTTTTCAAGAAATAAATGTTAGATTTGTTAATTACATTCCAATCTCTCGTTTATTTATCATTTGACATTAAGTTCATAAGCAATCATACATAGTTAATGAAGAAATAGGTTTGATGCTCCTTTCTAATAAGAAAATTGAATATAAATGTGATATATTAGATAGATCTGTAAGTCTCTAATGTACAGTTTATGTACAAATATGTTTATATATATTTTTATATTTATATATATGAATTTTTATATATATCAAATTAACTTTACAAATGAGAAGTTAATAAAGACATGTCATTTATAAATTGAGAAAAGTGTTGGAAATATTAATATTAAGGTATCACAAAACATCACAATCTTTTGCACAAAACAACAACCTTTGAGAAAAGTAAATTATTAAGCATTGAATATTAGGCCACTGCGAAAGAATGCGAATGCCGATATTACGTACAGAAGAATTTGCAAACTTGGCAATATTGAGTTAAACCTAGTTTTCCGACGAACTCTCAAACGATTCTTAAGTAAATAACTCTTGAGTAAAAATAGTGTACTTCAATTAATTTTATGTGAAATTAATATAAGATTGTATTAATATTGAGTGTAAGAAATGATATAATAATTTGAGTATTATATTATTGTAATTATTGTATACTTCAAGATTGTCATAAATACATATGTATAGATTTTTCTAAGAAAAGATTAATTTTGACACAATAACCTTTTATTTTCTATTATTTTTAAAATACTGGGAAATATATTTAAAAATTCTTAAAAAGATTATTTTCTACAAATAACAATTAAAATATCTTAAAATGCTTTAATAACTATTAAATTAAAGTATTGTTGCGATAATTGACAAAATGAATTTTTTTTTTATTAAGTTTTAAGAATCGATATCATAAAAGTATGAAAATTAGTAGTAAAAGTATAAGTATACATTTTTTTAAAATAATATTTTAATTCTGAATATTTCATGTTAAATTTTATCAATGTAGTATTTTCTTTTTTGTAGATTTTTTTGTTACATTTTTATTATACAATTTATTTTCAAAAGTAACTGTCATCAATAATCTTTTGTTATTATGAACATTTGTTATTATTTGTATTATGAATGTCAATATCGCATACCGTCACAATTCTCTACATTCTTTCAATCCTTGCAAGCTTTTACAGTAATACTTTTTTTTAGAATCCTAAAGTATTATTGTAGAATTGTAACGAATAATATGGGTTAATCTGCTGATTAAAAGGAATCGAAGTCAGTGCTTGATTATCCACTTTGATTCTCATGATACGGATATTCATCTGCTTCGCATCAATTTGTCTTAAAAAGAACTTGTGGAATCTTGATGACATTATCCAAAAATTACCGTTATCATATTTTGCCCATAAAATCTCGGCAGTAAATTGTAATTTTTCTGGACTGTAGGCAAGTATCCTGTAAAAAGAAATATATAAGGGATAACAAAATTTTAATTATAATTATAATGATAAATATATAAATAAATAAATATTATAAAATTTTAACTTACATAATGATATACATTATAATTATAATGATTGATTGATTATTAATATTAATATTTAATATTATATTTATAATGATTAATCATAATTAATTTCAATATTTAACGGATTTGTTAATCGTAAAAATTAAAAATTATAATTAATATCAAAAATATATTTCATAGTAATAAGTATATTTTGTATAAACTAAAACATCGAAAAACGGATGCAAGAAATTGAGGATACGGAAATGAAATGTTGACAAGTTCTTTCTCTGTTTGTAATAAAAATAATAGAGAAAATGTGTCCGTAATTAAAAGCGATTTTAACACCATGGCAAATTGGTTTTCCTTATGGGAATTCCTAATACTTTGACGGTATTTTAGAAGAAATTTAGATAGCACGTATACAGTGCATTCACTTGGTTGCTAGTCGCAACGAACTTGTTGCGACCGTTTTACTAAAGCGGAACCGGTTTACGTGACATAGTATGCAACCACTTCAGGAGTCTTATGTAGACCTTGTTATTTTTCCAATTATAAATTTATTATATGATGTTATTTTTATTAAATATATATATATATATTTATTTATATTATATATATATTTAATGTATATATATATATATATATACATTAAACCAGTATATAAGAAAAATGTTTCTTGATAATTATGAAAGTTCATTCATATTGGCGAGACGTAATACATACATACTTTGTAACATTTTATTCATCTATCGAATCTTTTAAAATAATTTGATACAAACGTTTTGTATGAGGTTTCATACCTTTGCTCATTCGTTTGCGGTTGCCACGACGCGATCGCGGTCTCGGTAAAGGGAGAGAACAAGATCGCATCATCCTGAGGATCCACGGCCAGTGCCAGACCTTGACTCGACTTTCTGCCGACCAAGGTTACAGGTAACTGTTCACCGAAAGGTAGCGGTCCGGCTTGCAGAACTGAAGTGGGCACGCTGAAGATACGATCGGTTGCCAGAGGTTGATAATAGACGGTCCCGAGTCTTGGTGAAAACGTTATTCCTACTACGCCGTCTAAGAACTCGAAAGTGTCGCTTCCGATCTAGAGAAATACCCATTTAATATTGAACAAGTATAATTGGAGAAATTCCGTTACGTAACACAATATATCAAGTGTACATCAAGTGGCAAAATGATATATGTAATATGATATAAGCGAATCATTTCCGTGTTATAAAAAAAATAATGATAACATTTAAATTACACACAAACTTTATTATATTGTAGTTTTGGTTGTTTAAAAGGAAAATTATAAATTTTACAATAAATATTACGATTTTTTACACATTTCAAATTAATTAAAATTGATTTTATTTGAAGAAAGAATCAAAATATCGAAAAATTTTTTTTAAATAAAGGAACAGGTTATTGAAACACTAATTACATAAAAAAATATATTTATAATACCATTCAATTGCGTATTCTTTACAAGCGAGAAAATAAAATAACATTAAATTTAATTTAATAATTTACAATTTGAAATTAGATAAATATTATGTTTTCATTATATAAACATAAGTGTTAAATTATTAATAAATATGTTTAGAATAAAAATTGACGTTATTTGTAAAAGATTTCGTGTAAAATGTATATTATATAAAATTAATATGATATGATGTACATGAAAATGAATAACACTGAATGTGACATGATGAACATGAGAATGAATCTACAAGTAGAATAAAATAATTATAAAAATAAAATATACTATAATATAATAAATTAAAAATAAAATATAAAAATAAAATAGAAGAAATTTCATTAATTTTTACCAAATATATGAACTAAAAAATTTTTATACTAATAGTTTCTGATTAAATAAGCAAAATAAAAAAAATGTAACTTCGTTTTAATAATTTCTTAACAATCATTGTTTCATTAATCTACTACTGCGATGTAGTTTATTTGTTTAATTAATTGATATTTTTCTATATTTTAGGATCAAAATTTTTATGCTTACTTTGTACGTTGCCTGATCTGGATTAGGAAACATGGATGCATGAACAACCCGCCAACTTCTATCATTAGCACCATCGAAAATAAGAATTCCTAGGAAAATGTTACGATTTTTGTAAGTTTTCTACGAAAATTTTTTAAGAAAAATAATTCTCATACGCAGTTAAAAAATTTATTAACGCTTTAATAATTTTGATAAAAATATAGTTTTGAAGAAGAAAATATTATGCTCATCGGATTTATTTTTCGAATCCATTTAAATCGCGTAGCACATATTTTTATAAAAATATCTCCATATTCAAGAGAAATATTTAATTTTTTTTTGTAACTTATATTCTCTTGTATAATTATAGAGAAGTAAAACATAAGATAAATACATTTTTTATAAGACCGATTATCTAATTAAGAAAATTATTAAAAATTATTAAATCTAAAATATAATTCAATAATCTTAATAATGCCTTTAATTAATAAGCTAATTAAAAATTGTATAACCTGGACCGAGAGTGTCAGTCATGTAGAGAAACACGTCATCGCAGGTTTTCGCCGATACTTCGTCAATGACAACGTTGGTTAGTAAAGAATCCGGTCTCAACACCTAAAGAAAAAAACAAATAATAATGATTGCTTGGAACAATTACTTTTACGTAACCTCATACAAAAATATCTTAATTGCAACTTGTTTTTCAAACTAATTGTATGCATGTACAGTGAACGATCTCCATGCTTGTTTCCATGACACATAAGTCTTGCTAGCTACTATGTGACACAAAATCGCAAATAAAACCGGTTTCTGCTTATATTACAGTTGTAAATTAAATCAATCGTTACTGATCATTTACAAAATGATTTCCTCACATTTTACATTCTCCTTTCATGATTGGCTTTTAATAATTTACTTCAAATAAACAATGATATTTGAAAGCTTTCATATGAATTAATGAGGTAAATAATATTTTCGTTAAAGAAAATTACTTACTTCTTTGAGAAACTAAAGAATAATTTTCTCGCGAGCGTTATATAAATCATCCTTTTCTAAATGACACTGATCTATTTACATGTAATTTATGATATTTCAATATTCGATTTTTAAATGTATCACTCATGAGTTGAATCCTTCATTGGATGTATTCATTATATTTATTTCATCACAAAGAAATGTCACTTTGCTTACCTCACGCGGAAAAGTGACGTGACGAACCACCTGATCGGTCTTTAAGTCGAAGACCACAACTTTCGGAGGGCAAACGGGCATGAAATCGTCAACTGATGTCATGACACCGGCGTCAACGACCCACAACCGGTCGCACCTGTCCAGCCTGGTGCGATATACCGAGATCAACTTGGTGCAGTTGATTTCTCCTTTCCCGGCACTATGCCAATCCCACGATGGATACGCTTGAAGCTTTGGACTACTTCCCAGTGGTACCCTCCTTGGGAAGAAGCTCAGGGTGGCCGGCACACCGGCACGTAATCTGGGCGTGCTGACGAAGATTCTGTTCCAGGTTATCTCGATACCGGTCATCACTATGTTTTCCGGTTGATATTGAAAGCCGCGTTCGTTCGGCAGCGCGTATTCCAGCAACGACCACTGGGCCACGGTTTCCAACGTTCCCGCTCTCGCCCTTATGCATAGCAGCGACAAAATCGTCGCGAAGACCACGTGCCTTTATTAAGAAATAAACGAATATCAATTAATTAATTAAAATTTTATTAATTTAAATAGATATTCAAGTTATCTTTAAAATCACATGTCGAAATATTTCACATAGATATCACAGTTTGGAATACTTTTTTTAATAGAAGATTAATGTGATCAAATTGTCATTTAAGATTTTCTTAACAGGCAAGAGATACAAAGTTTCGATATGTCTAATTTATTTGTAAAAAGAAATTTCTTGAGCAAAGTGGTTTGCAGGTACAGCGTGAAAATTAGCGAACGCAAGACCTCGATCATCCTGAAAGTATTCCAAAGTCAAATTACTCTGTTTACCGTTCTTGTATCCGTTACCCACCTCATGTTGCAAGGCTAAAGGCTAAAATACGGTAAATTGGCGCTTCAACCGCACTGCTTCAATCACACGCACGAGAAGCGAACGGTAACAATATAATCGAATCAGATAGAGCCGAGCGCGGTACCAGCGTCAACTGGTCTGTCGCGAGGAGAAATATGTGGTACACGGGTGTGTACCACAAGTTCTACCGACTGAACACCGACTGATCCAATTTTCTAGCATCGGCCCGTTGGAACTTGTTGGCTCCCTCACAGACAGGGTACCACAACTCGAATGCATTGTGTAACGAGACGCGTGTATACTTTTACTCGTACGCACAATCATACGCTCTATCGAGGGACAGCACGCCTACACCGATCAAAACCATTCCAGGACTTCGGAGTTTAAAGCAAACGGTGGCCAGTCTCGTGCAAATCGCCACTTGTAAGGCGGCGAAGAAAGTGGCTCGTAACTGGCTTATTCGCGGCATCCACGCCCTCGTAATTCCTTTCCGTAAGTCAAAAGTCAATACTTTCGTAATACTGTGGAAAAAGTTGAAAATTCTTCATGAATATTCGACGCGATAAGCATGCCAAAATTTGTTTCTGGGTAACAACAATAACAACTTTGCAATAATAGGAAACTTTATCAAACTTCACATGTCCAATTTTGATGATTTGATATATATCGGTAATATTAATTATTGAACTTCTGCATGCTGTGCGTAAAAATGAAAATGTTAGATTAAAGATTGATGAGAAGAGAACTGCGGGATTTCTTTAAAATCTACTGAAAACAAGTTGCACACTCTCGTTCTGCGATACACTGCATACGCGAAAGAACTTCACTCGCTTGTGACGGAACGCGGTATCGATGACCGGCTTCATCACTTGCAAGTCGCCGTGTGATATTATGAAATATCATAAAAAAAATGGTGCAAAATGACACTTGGTGTTCGTGCTATAGAATTATAACGGTTATGCAGATGTCCTTGGCTGGTCTCGATTGAAAGTGCCCGGAACTGAAGACCGCGCCCATTATAAAAGATATAATTTACGTTTCGGACATATAATTGCAAGACAACTTCGGACACATAACAAGGGACAAAGAATAAACAATCTCGATCGTGGACAGTATTTCATAATTTTTTTTCTCTGACATTTACTTATGTCGTTCACTTTGTGACGAGTATGCATGCTTTTAGAGTCAAGGTGGCTTGATACCGTAGTGATACCTATTTCTGAAACCTTTTTGGTGATAGTACGCACATAGAAATGAATCGTAAAAACAAATAGAATACTAGGAATCTCTCCTTTCTCCATGATGAAGGAACTTTCCGTATATTTGGAAAAATACCGAGATATTCGAAATTCATCTCCTTACGAAATGTAGTATTTCTTTTTTAATTTTTTTTTATCTGTTTTTCGAGCGAGTTCTGCATTTTGTACATCGCATACACCAATTCCGGATACCAACCTTTATATCTGGCCAATAAATCACTTTCTCTCCGTACAACAGAGCTCTTGAACATGCATACCTGCCTAGCCTATTCTTTGTACTCTTAAGGCTCTCGTATTCGTATATCGAATAACTTAGACTTAAACTGCTGCTTATCTATATCATGAATAAATTTTTAAACTTTCAGAATGTAGCCCAATTAAGATACAAATTCTTCCGTAATGTTAGAAAGACCTCTCGAAATATAAATGTGTACGAAATATGATACGTACGAATTTATAATCTACATAATGTAGAACGCTTCAAATTATATTTTATATGTACATTACAAAAATTCTATATTTTTAATATGCTTTTTAATAAGCTTCTATTGACATAAAAATAACTTTAAGATTAGATTTAGACGTATTCCTGATTCTTCTTTTTTCTTCCTTTTGCGTCAGCTTGAATTTTCTGTAGCATTGTAACTAATCGAGAAGCTGACTTACATAATCCTTCGTCAGCACAACGCGCAATTGTTAACAATTATAATTGGATATTTTCTAGCACGGTATATTGAAAGGAAACGAGGATAGGGAAACGAGGTGGACGGAATAATATGATAGCGCTCGATTACCGAGCCTACGATTTGCAAATTGCAACGTGTGTTTCGTTAGAGCTCAGATATTTCGTTGTTGCTTAATACCTCGTAGAACACTATGAGAAATACACCATAGGAATGATCACGACTGCCCACCGTTCCCACGTCGAAGCGGAAGCAGTTCGCTATCGACCCGCAACGACGGCTTGAATCGACAAATAAATTCTTAGCTTGTCGTGGAGATAAGAACAAGTACATTTTTTTTAGGAAATATTTACAAGTAGCTATCTGTAATGTGATAATGTTACATTACTTGTTCCGTAAATTACGCAAAACGCGAACGATAAGCGAAGAGGAATTGTTCCATCATTTTATTTCGAGCTAATCCATCGATTCCAATGATTTAATTTTATTCTCATTTCGTGACACTATCACAATTTTGATCGTAAATGAATTTATGGATAAATAATGAGCAGTGAGCATATGTATATACATATTATATGTATATTAATTTTTCAATATTCCATTGAATATCTAATAATTATTCCGCATTTACCTACAATTCTCAATTCTTCTTTTAATAAAAATATAAAATGCCAGACTAGAAAATTAAAGCTTTTAATATTTTTTAAACCGCCAATTTCTCAAATCAATGTCCAATGTGATATTTTAAATGACACATTTACTTCAAGTTGCTCAAGTGTGATGTATATGTAAATAACTGTTGATCGTGTTTATTCCAATTCAACTAGATGCCATCGCTAGCAGGCTATATAATTACAGTTTGCGGGAACGTATGATTAGTGAGTATTTACGATCGAGAACTGATTTTTTTACTGATCTACCCGGTCGTAATAAAATTAATTGCAAGTATACACGTCAAGTGTTTATTGTAGGCGAACTTACATGTCGAAGGAATAAATCAAAAAATCGCATGAAAAATGAGATTTAAACGGCTCTCTTTCTTTCATTGGATTATGTCCATGATATTTTTGTCGGTATCTTAAAGCCAATGAGACGTTTTGCGCCATCGTCCGATTGGCCATTGCAAGTCTAATTTCGATTACCTCCAAGTTAGTTATTGACATACTTTCCGTGTAGTATCGTCTAATTATAATTAGCATTTATAATACGCTCATTAATGTTAACGATTCATGCAACTTGAATTATAAACAGTTTATCGCGCGAAATAAATTACGAAAGATCGGTGGATTATAAAGTAAAAGATCAAATGACATGGGATTAAGAAAATCACCTAATTCGTAATTGGATCGTAGTTTCACTTTCTTAGCGGGTATCGTATAAAATCAGGAAGATAATCCGATCTCGAGTATTCATTTTCATTGAAAGTTCCCATATATCACGTTGCTTCTGGTTCAATGTCCGAATACTGGTAAACATAAAAATGAAAAGAAACGAAAGAAATGCTCATTCGACATTCAATGCAAAAAGCTGTTAGTAAATTGGATACGGGAATTCGAAAGGAAAACCGACTCCGTATTAAGAATCAAACACACTCTTCGTCCTCGGTACAAGCTGTTAATTTATACCAAGCACGTGCGTTTCTTTACAAAGGAAAACGAGAAGTGGAAAACAAGTAGAACGTAGGAAAGGCATTATTGGCGAATCGCATGTCGGTCTAGGTATAGAACACGCGATGTGATTAACTTTTTCACGCAGTACGCGCAATCCGCAGGCCTTTCTTTTTTTCTCCAAACAAACTTGTTACACATAACTTTATAATCTTCTTATCGAAGATAGAGCGATCTCTAATCTGTGAAACAAATAGAAATAAAATTCTAGATAAAAGTTAGGTTTCAGATATTCTTAACAAAATAAGAAAATGTAATACAGAGTTTGAGTTTAACTTGATTAAGTATTTAAATAAAAACAGTGGATAAATTCGCGCGAATTGAGCTGCATAATTAATCCGAAAGGATTATTGCGCATAAAGTAATTTATTTCCTCATTGCAGATTTAAACTGAGATGCGTCGAGCGCAGATTAGAAATACGAGTCGCGTCAAGAGAGAAAAGTTAAAAATGCTGAATTTTTACGATACGTTTATTTCTCCATCCGACGAATGTCAGCGATTGACATTTTGCTTACCACTGGAGTTTTTGCAACCTCGGCTGCAAAAGGACGCATTGCAGCCGATGTAATTTGGCCGATTTTGGCGAGTTCGAGTTTCGACGCTACAGACACACGTATTATATACACACAGCTACACACACACGCACACATACGTACACATACATAAGGATGATCTTTACGCTATTCACTTATGGCAATGGGAGACACGACAATTGGCGTAAGGTACATTGTTCCGCATCTATAGCGTGTAAAGGTAATCTCATCGAATTGTAATAGTACAATTGGTCTCTCGGCTGGAATACCTGAGAAGCCGAGAAACCTGTCGCTGTTATCAATCTGCGCTCCTATTCCTTCTCCCCGGTCTATTACGATCAAGAGTACGATTCTCTCTCTACATCAGGACCAACGCGTGATTGACACCACAGCCGACGGTGCCTTGCATGTAATCCGCGAAGTTGCTCTCGAGGATGCGCATCTGTTCTCTCTTGTAGTCGGGCACGACTTGAGTTGCCAGGACGTATTCACATTCGGGGTTCTTGTAGACGACCTGGAAGTTGTCAGGCACGAAGGGAGTGATGCAGTCCCATCTGTAGATCTCGTTCTCGCCCTCGTAGCGGAAGAAGAGCGCGCTGCCGTTATCCGTGCCCAGGATGATTATCTTCTTCGGCTTCGGCCCGCGATCCTGGATCTTGCCGTTGGCGTTACCGCTTCGGAGATGATCCGTGCGGATGCTGAACAGCCGGCTGCTGCCCAGGTACGTGAAGAGCAGGCAGGTGCTACCGTCGTTGTGACGCATCAGGGCGAGATAGAGCACATCCCGGCGATCGCAGCTCATGGTAACCGCCTGCGGAAGGACGACGCGGTATCCGTGACCCGAGGTCACGTCGTACACCAGGATCGCTCGCGAGGCTGCGTCGGACACGTAGATGAAGGCGCGGCCGTCTGGATTGTAGTCGGCCACGACATACTGCAGTCGGGATGAGATGCTCGTCAGGCCAGACAGGTCAACGACTTTCACGACCTAAAAAAGAGACATCCATTGCATTATCCTGTCAACGATAGTGGAATCGATCGAATTTTTTTAAAAATCGAGAAATATGTTATATTAATATCAAACTTGAGATAATTATATTTCCCTCGGTAAATTCGAATAACTCGATTAATTGATATTATAATGATTATATGATATAAGAAATAGTTTCTTGTCAGATATTACGCAGTGATTTATTTGATAAGGAAAACGCTTAAAATTCTTCTTGCATAAGACATTATGAAAGGGAAAAAGAAACAGCGATGTGAATTATTAACATGTGTGCGTGCGCAAATGGTGTGACTAAAAAATACTATATTACAAAAGTAGAAAAGCATAAAATAATTTCTCCATTTTTTCACCAAAGAGAGTGACAAAGACGTTTTAAAAAATGAAAATAAATATATCAAATCATTTTTGTGCTTTCATATTTAAAGTGTTTCATCTAGACAGAATCTTTTGTTATATACTCCAATAGAATTTCTATAAGAAGAAAATAAGATGTGCTTTTTATACCACGAGTTTCAGAAACGGACGATCTCACCTTGCCGGTTTTTATGTTCAGAGCGACAACCTTCGGCGGGCATTTGCGCTCCGGGTGCTCGAGGGAGTTTACGATACCAGTGTCCAGCACCCACAGGACTTCCTGTGGATCCAAATAGATGTCTACGACATTTTGCAACGCGGAGCATGTACCCTCTTCCTGGAGCGACCAGCAAGGGAAAGCAAAGAGATTGGTCTGGCAATTCTTATCTTTCAAGGAGACTTTCGCTAATGTCACTGGTACGCCAGACTTGAATCTGAACAAACATGTCAAACAAATGTTAGTATATTTCTTAATTCTGAAAGAATTATTAATCTCTTATCTTTATTTCTCATATTATCATCAGAAAATGTTAAACACGAGAATCTTGCGGCAATTTCGTGTTTCAACATTTTCAATTCATTAAACATCATTAATACTCTTTCTTAAAATTACGTTACTTCACAGTTAGTATTCACAAATGTCGCAAATCTATTATAAATAAGATTATACGCTTCTTGAAGTATTTATGTAAAATGCCAAACTGAATGCCAGAATCGTGTCGCATCATCATTTACACCTTACGATTAATTCGCTACATTCAATAAATCAAGGATAAATTTTGTAAGATAAGATGCCTGGGACATGTTCACTAATCGGCAATCAATTATACGATTAACGCGGCTCATTAATATTAAAGCATTAACCCGGTAATATCGCATGTTAACCCTGTAATCGCCGGCGATCAGCAAGATTAATGATCACGCACGTATAATGGAAAGGAAGTATGATGAAGATATCGCGGTTAAACGCTTTTATCGTCGAGCGAGGCGCGATTCAGTGCGTTTATGGCTGTAAATACCAAGCGCCCTTCGTGGAATGAAACAGATACCGATCGCCGCGCGCCAATAATGTCGCAACATTATTACACACGTGTGCGGACATTCTCATTACGGGATCTACAACCGTGACAAGGTTCGCGGACATGCGTATCTTTCGATTGCCACGTTGGAGAAAAACTCCCCGTTCTTTTTCCGAACGAATAAAATCCCCGTAGATATCGGCAGGATGACTACTTCATTTTTTCCACGTTGGAAACTGCGATCACGATCGTATCTCGCAATCTCGGCGAGCTCGTGCCTCATTAATTTCTGCGAAGACTGATACCGTCGCGTATCGATCGCTACTGACGTAACACGCGATTTGCAAGCGTTCTTTTCATCCACGGGTTCTCTCAATCTAAACAAGCGAATTCATCGGAGAATACGGTTGCCCTTTCGCCCCGGATTTGAACGCAATTAGAGAGGAACGATCTCGTTTACGTTGAAAGTAGATCGAATAAAATCGGCTATTCCTTTAGAAGCTTTTTCCAGAGGAATTCTCGAGATCATTTATATAAATTTATATAAATATAAAGAATGATGTTGCTTTTTCGTAAAACTGTTTTCCAACAGATTTTTTCCTTCTGTGTAAATATATTAAATTATATAAATAATAAATATTGAATAATGTGAGAAATATTTCTTCTATGTTAAAAAGACTTTACTTTTTATTGAAAAACATCGATATTAAGCCGTGAGATCGTAAATTATTACTGTAAATTTAATTTCCTTGCTGAATCTAATAAAGATAATGCTTTATAACTTTACTTTTTATTGAAAAACATCGATATTAAGCCGTGAGATCGTAAATTATTATTGTAAATTTAATTTGCTGAATCTAATAAAGATAATGCTTTATAACTTTTGGAACTTTACAACGTTGGAATATGTTCCAAACATATTTTGATGTAGAAATCTTAATTTCATATTGTATGACTAAATATAATTTATTGCAATATAAAAGATATATTTCTGCTTTCTAATCTTCTTCGAGATAATCTCATTATATTCTTTAAAGAAGAATTAATAAAAAAAATCATACAAATATCTAAAATAAAAATATTAAATTAATCATAATTGTCGCAATAAATTTACAAATTGTGCATCGCTTACCTGGGTAAAGCGAGGAAAGCGTCGTCCTTGTAGATCGCAACCCTGGTGGCGAGGACGTTCTTCGAGATATAACGACCGCTACTCTTGAACATGCTCTTCGTGGCCGAGCAAGGCCACTCGAATGAGCCGCCGGTCCATTTGATGGCCCAATCGTATTTTTTCTCATTAGGTTTTTCGTTAGCATCGTTGGCACCGACGAGAGCGACGACGGCGACGGCGAACGTCACCGCTCGTGCGAAAAGCATCCTTACTTTCTGTGAGCTTCCCCCGTCCTTCGAATAATTCGACCGCCTCGACCGCGTCTCTTTTGCGATCAAATCAAACCGTAAACTGTAAAATTCTCCGGGATTACGCCAGTTTTATAATCCTGCCACATCGGACCGAAACGTTGCGTAATGTCTTTGTTTGAAAAACATTTAGCCGCGACGCGCAACGAGTTGACATGAACACGTTTCTTAAAGCAGTTCCGTACAAATTGCTATTAAATGTGCACTGGAAATGCCAAACGCGAGTGCGTATTAATTCTGTAAATATTATGGCAAATTTATTATAAATACAAGATACAATGAAGTGATACATGTTAAAATCGCGTGTAAGCCGATCACGTGGAATTATTTCTTTTAATGTAAATCAATTATTACGCACAAGGTGTTATCAATTATTGTTTTTCTTTCTCGTTAAGTGAAAAGAACGAAAAGAATACATTTGAATAATATCAAGGAGAGTTTTATAACTGCAATGTATTATAATTGTAAAAAATCAAAGATAAGAAATTACGTGGAATTAGAAATAAATACGATATTTCATTTATTAAAGTTATAAAAGAATGTGAAAGGTATAGAAAGTATGAACATTTTCTAGATATTTATATTCTTTTACATTTTTAGTTTGCAAATAACAGTACAAATAATATAAAGAATAATTTTCTCTAAATAAATTATAATTATATATATATATATAAAGGCACAACTATAACAGTAATATAGCAAGAATAAACTTTAACGGTCTCGTTTATATTAATTCTTAAAATTGATTTGGGAACAAAAAGAATGAAGCATTGAAGAAATAAGAAAAGAATAAATTAAATGAGAGAAACTAGCGAAATTTATAAGTAGTATTTATTTATAGGAGCGGAAGTGTGACAGATTAATAAAACCAACTAAGAAATAATTTCCTGGATGCATTGCATTTCCTGTTTTACTACATTCTAAAGCGCGCTGGTTTCTGCGTCTTCCTGGATTCGTCGTTATTTACTAATAACATTAAAAAATGCGTACCCCGAGGTACTTCCTCTTTCGAATTCGGTCAATCTTGAGCAAGAAAGTCGTTGCAAAATATTCGGTAGGAGGAGACAATAGTGTACAATAAAAATGTAAACAATTTCAGCTGATTCACAATCGGTGTATATATAAGTATAAAGCCGTATAAAAGATTTGCACATTGAAAAATTTTCGCCCAACTGATTGCACGAGAAATCTTGTAAGTTTTCATACCTTTTCACGCCGCGCATTCATCAGTCGTCTTATATTATTTTTCGTTTAAAATACATTAATCTAGCTTTTTTTTCTTATCTCATTAAAATTTCTATAAATATTATATATATGCATAAATTAATTTTCATTATACACAGTTTAATAACATATCTTTTTAATATTCTAAAAATTTCACGTAAATGTAAATTCGTATATTTTAAGAACAAATGTATTCTATGATTTATTTATTTAAATTCTTATTCATTTAATCACTTCATCAACTTTATCAAGTTTAGTAATTGCCATTTGGCGTAAAATTTCATAAGTTTACATCCGTAAGATAATTTTTCCAGAATAATGTAAAAATCAAGTTTTATTATTGCGTTTTTATAGAATACCGAGACATTACCACGTGTCAAAAGAAACGAGCGCAGGATGAGAATCCCGACGAGCGCTCTGTGCCTGGTGATCCTGGCGAGTGGCTTATCGTTGGTACTGTGCGACAAGCAGTTGCTGCCAGAACTGTCGTTCGTCTTATCGGGTCACAGCCTAGATTGGCCGTGCCAAAGCACGAAGAACATCTACACGACGAGCGGACGTTACCTTCCCAGGAATATCATTGCGACGAGAGCGCAAGTCTACAGGGACGATGTGATCGTGGCGATGCCGCGTTACAAGCCGGGTGTACCGTTCACTTTGGGTGTCATGTCGTTGAAGACGAAGGATTGCTCGCCGAAGGTGACACCGTTCCCCTGCTGG
Source organism: Tetramorium parvispinum (assembly GCA_011638315.1). NCBI lineage: Eukaryota > Metazoa > Arthropoda > Insecta > Hymenoptera > Formicidae > Tetramorium > Tetramorium parvispinum. The sequence goes on along the minus strand of VBVR01001164.1, from coordinate 8,223 downwards.
GCGATTCAGGAAGAGGGCAACTGCCAGGCATTGCAGAATGTGGTGGACATAACTCTGGACCTTCAAGAGATCCTCTGGGTATTGGACATTGGTGTCGTAAACATTTTGGAGCAACCAGTGCTCAGATGTCCCCCGAAAATCGTTGGAATTGACGTAAAATCTGGAAAGGTACGAAAAATTAAGAGTAAGATACTTACTAACCAAGTTTCTAATTCATATACAGTAATTTTCTAATAATTACACGACATTTATTATTTCCAATTTAAAAAGAAACTCTCGGAAGCACTTGCCTTTGCGATATCTTGATTACAGCTCGTGACTATTTCGGAAAACTTCCATTATTTGAATAATGAAGAAAGAACATATTTCATGATAAAATCTTAATAAATTTCAGGTCTTAATGTAAAAAATGCAAAAACGTTTTTAGATATAAGTCACTAAGTCTAATTTTAATAATTTTATAAAACCATAAATATTTTACATTGTATTTCATTAAAATTCATAATGTATCGGTGGAGTTTTACCGCTTTGAAATGAACGATTCACGCTGAGACACAATGTCCCACAGGTCGTAAAGGTGATCGATTTGAGTAATTTGATGACCCCGACGTCTCGTCTGCAATATTTGACAGTCGATTATGCGGAAGACGGCCAGGTATATGTGTACGTGACCGACGCTGCCACCAGGGCCATTATCGTTTACAATATTACCGCCGACAAAGGATACCGAGTGATCCTTCCGAACGCCGTTACTACCGGTGTTGAACGCCGAGACGTTCTCTACTCTACGCTGGTGAAGAAGAGCTGTGGTACGTCGGTGTTGTATTTTACTTACTTGGGATGCAACAAGCTCTTCGCGATCAAGACCGAGAACCTGAGACGTGGCATCACTCAGGGAGCGGTCAAGGATGTCGGGCTGAAACAACACAAGATCGTCCTCCTCGGAAGCGATAACGGTTGCGGCGTTTTCTTCAGAAATAAGGGTAAGTTTGCGTTCTGCGTTTCAGTTCATCAAGCTTTACATATCTTAGATTCTTTTTTTCATAAAACTATACAGATCAAAGAAAATAACTAAACAGCTTCATAGATTTTCTCTGTTTTTCAAAATAAAAAGTAATTTGCACTGTTGTTCTGCACAGCAAATCATACAGTTAAAAAAAAAAGCTTTCTGCTAATCGTGTTTTAATTTAAGGTTTAATTAAGAAGACTGATTAATTTATTTTTAGGCGAATCTGATATCTACATGTGGAATAGCGAGACCCCCTTCAGACCGGAGAACTTCCTCCTGGTGCAAAAGGGCAGCGACTGCCGATTGCCGACTCAAGTGGTTCCTGGTTACAAGAGACTCATGTGGGTGATTGAGAGCAACTTCCAAGATTACATAAAGAACACCGTGAGCTGCCTGGGCGCCACCGTGAACATTCATCCCTTGGTCAAGTCTTGCGATGATTAGAAAGCATTTGTTAGGACAAAAATAACAGAAATCTGTTATAATTCGATGTCTTGCAAGCAGGAATTGAAATCGGTAATTTTAGAAAATACTTCATATTTCGATGCTTTGGACACACGAAAATAACAATGGAAATGGCAATGGAGATACGACGATTAGCGTAAGGTACATTTTTTCACAGCATCGAAATAACTTTCACAAAATTATATTGAATTTAGTTCCTACTTCTACAAATCGAACAAATGATCAAATTTTTTCTTCGAAGTAGAAAGACGATTACCAAAACATATGACTTAATATGATAGGATTAGTTGATCTATTAATTAAAGCATTCAATCGTCACTTAAATTAAGAAAAAAGAGATAAAAAAATCAAATTCTATTTTGTCGCTGATCTAGTCATGTAATCTTGCAGCATCTTGCGCCTCGATCCTCTTGTAAATAGCAAGTTTAATCTGCGAATGTTACATCAATTAATGTGTAAGCGCTGTAACATTTATTTCAGTTGCATAGATAATTAGCAAATGTATAATGTTTATTTCTGATATAATCAACGTAACTGTGACCGACAAAAGATTCGCATGTTATCGCGCTCTAAGATCGAATATTTGGACGAGTTGACCAGTGTAGAAATTTATTGTCGAAGTTTAAATCGACTGGCATACTGGTATAAAACTGCCAGTTTTCAAGGAAAATTGTTAACACCTTGCAAGTATTCACCTGCTCAACGAAAAAAGTGATTTATTAACAAAATAAACGTAATGTCTGTAATTGTTGTTATGTAAATCAAACGAACCGGCTAATAAACGTTAGCTTATATAAACGTATATATACGGAGATACGTGCCAACTTATATAATCCATGTATAAATAGGAACATATATGTAAAACTAGTTTCAAATGGAAAACATTTTAAAACTATCAAACATTTTTATCTCGGATTCTCTTTTTTATTACTGGCTTGAAATCGAGTTGTCTTGAATCACAAAATACTGTTCTGTCTGTTAGTTTTTTCAAATAATTAACGGTAAAAATAAGAACAAATTAAATTTTAAGAGCAACTAAGCGACGAAATTAGAGATTAATTGAAGATAATAGGTCTTTAATTAATTTTAAATACATTTTAGTAAAATTTTAATTAAATATTTATCAGAAACATATACGATAAAACATTTACGAGAAAATTATCTTTGAAAACCAAAGAATTAAGCCGTATGAGAAACTTTTTTTCCATCGGGTGTTTTATTAAAATTGAAAAAAAAAACGGTTAATGCATTACAATGCGAAAGAGTACTTTTGAATTTTAATCGTTCTAGATTTAAGTGTCGAGTTATTTAAAACATTTTTCTTCATTGTGCCAGGACATTCCGAATTCACCAAACCCCATACGTTTCTCCGGACATCCATTATGTAATCGGTTATGCACGGAACGTCATCGTTTTGTACCAGAACTGAATGACTCTGCGCCTGAAAGGACAGATCAATCAATGATTCACAATGCGGCTTTTAGATGGGATTGAATTAAATAATTTACGTTCAAAGGAAGCTTCGTGTCCCATCGTACGCTGGCTCTCTCTGAAGTCATAAAATAGTGCAGGCCGTCTTTTAAATCGCTGAACAGGCCTACGGAAGAGCCTAATTTCTTGCCAAGCCAGGTAACCGTTACATTTTGTATTCCCTAAAATAATACCACTTTTAAAAATAAAAAAGGATCTGCGAATCTCGAGGATTATATTCGAAAAGCCGGACAATGAAAAAATTGCGCCGTCTGTATTCTTATTTCTATAAAATTTCTATAAAAAATTGCCGATGAAATGTAGATATATAAAACAATTCAATATGATAAATAATATCGAAAAATAACTTGACGTAGCACTTACGCGTGAAGGCGTTATCCATAACACTCCATCTATTTTAATACTTTTCAGATTGATGCTAAATAGATCGTGCGTATTATGCCCTGTCATGTATAAGATAGAATTCCTCCGAGAAACAGCGAGATCAATGGATCCCACGTAAGGAATGTTGGATCCGTGTAACATTTTTAATTTCCACCACTTGCGTAATCCTGGAAATTATATCGCAAATAAGATTCTAATTCTGTAGCACTATGTTAGACGGATGTAAGTAAATTACCCGAATGATAAACAACGATCGTTTCATCACCGGCATCCGCGATAAATCCACGGAATCCCCATTGATCTTCAAACGGATCAATCACGAGAGACCTTAATCGCTTCGAAGACACTTTAATTAACTCGGTAGATGATACCTTTAAATTTTTTACTTTTTTAAAAATAAACAGTATTATCTAAATTATTATTTAAAATTATGAATCAAATATCTATTCGTCTTTTAATTTAAGTTCGCGGAATTAAATACTATATTATTTTAATATCTTTATCCATTAACACATTAATAGTAAAATTTTGTTATTTTATAATTTCTGTAAAACACACTTTGTTTTATTTAAAATTAAAATTTTAGTTCTCTACGTGCAAACTACGAATCGGATCTCTCATTGTCAGACCTGACCATATACATTTTTATAATTTTGTTAAAAATACAAAAGATATTATTAAAAATATAAAAATATTTCTGGACAAATTTTTTTGTGGAAACTGCTGAATATTATACAAATTATAAAATAGAAATTTAAGTTTGCTTGTTAAATTGCGAAATGCAAATGGAGGAAATGATTTCCAAGGGTGCTTGATGATTTGAAATTGAATTAATTATAATTTTATTCTACAGATTAATTAACATATACAATTCTAGAATTTAGAAATAATATATAGTAATATAGATACCAATCGATCATTTCGTTTCAAATCGTAAATGACGATTCGAGGCCAACGATCATGTCCATCGGGTGTATCTAGAACCCATAATCGTCCTCGAGTATCCACATCTAATCCAGTTACGGATACGAGAGTTTCATAATCGTACTTTGACGATCCTTCTTTAGGGAAAAGCTTTGGGGAGATTAATGCATTTGCAACGTTTAATGGCAAATTAATTTCAGGCCAAGAAACTTCCACCAGAGTTGGTCTCCATCCTTTTCCAATTTTATTTGTTGATCTAACATACAAAATTGCAATATGTTTAATAATGTAAAACTTTATTTATTCAGAGAAAACAGAATTTTTTAACTTTGTATAAAGTAAATTTATACCACACATGCATATTAAATTGTATTTATTAATATTTCATATTCTGTGCTCTTTTTATACTTGGTGTTAATTATTATTTTAAAACTGTTAAAAAATCGAACGAAAAGATAATGAACTCATAATTTTTTCATAGCTAGAACAAATATTTACATTACGAGTTTCTTTAAATTATCTCAAAATTTTCAAATGGTATTAAGATTAATTTAGAATTAATTATTATATATTTTTAATATAAAAGATTGTGTGACACGGATTGCAGATTATTACTCAGCTCAGCTTATCATTGTTATCTGCCTACCTGGGAATTGCCAGAAAAGCGCGATTTCTCCACACGGCGAATCTCCATATTGGAACGTTATCCGGTATGTTAAGCGATGTTAGATTCCAAGAGTATGAAGCATCAATGAAAATCAGATAAAAGACACTAATTCGAAGAATAAAGCGTTGAGTCTTTTCTAAACTGATCATAATGAAAATGCCGATACGGATACGACGCAACTATCGATCGAACGATATTGCTTTCGCTGAAACGCATCGTCAGCAAGGGAAATCCATTGCTGACAATGACTTTTTGAATCGTATCGAAAGCAACCCCGCAAGTCACTCTCACTGCAGCTATAATAACAGACTTTATTTTTTGTCCGTAAGATTTTTTAATACGTAAAGCCGTTTCGATGATTTATTGCAGTAAAAAATGATCTGTAATGTCGGTATCCAGCATCACCTTAAGTTACATATTATATGAAAATCTTATTAATCATTATCAAAGAATGCAATAGAATGTACTTATTAATAAATGACGCAAAATTTATTGTAGTTATCGCATTTAATAATTATTAGATATACATTATTTAACAATATACATATATGATTATCGTAGCAAAGTTATTTTATGTTTCGCGGATCATTTCGACCAATAAAGATTTTTCCTGAAATATCATCAATAATTTTCGAGCTGTAAATTATTTAAAAAAAAAAGCTAAAATTGTAGAAATTTATAATTTCTGCATTAGCGACGGTCGGTAATTGGAATTGCCGCGTCGCGTCGCTTCAGAGTCGGTCTCGCGGGCGAGATGTCGCGGCGGTCACCGATCGCGCCTCCGCCGCGCGGCCACCGATGTCGCCAGCCGACGATGGTCTATGGCCGAGGCGTCGCGTGAAATCGTGGAAGCCCTTGATACGCGCGGCAAATGGCCGCCGATGGCCGCCGTGGTGCAGTTTCCGAGGCGGTGCGTGGTGCAGTTGCCTGACGTCCGACTGCGTTCGGCTGCGGCTGCGGTTGCGGTTCCGCGTAGGCGCGTGGTACGGGACGACGTGCGGCCGCGCGGCCCCCAGCGTCGACCGCCGCGTCGTCGTCGTCGTGGTGCCGCGGCAACGTCGCCGTCAACGTCGCGGTCGCGCTCGAGGTAACACCGAACCACCCGGGGACGTGATATGAGAGCGGTCGGCGACGGCCGAGTAGCCTGACCGCTTGCACGCCTGCACGTCACCGCGCACGGGAGATTGGCGCGCACTCGCCGCGGTCTCGAGCTTCGAGTCCTGACCCCGCGGGATCCGAGGCCTAGCGGGCCCGCTTAGCCAGCCAGCCAGCCAGCCAGCCCCAGCGAGGTGCGGCTGGCGATGAAAGCCGCGAGACTCGATCGCGGCACGTCGGTGATGAAATCAGTGTCCGAGGGCGAGCTGGGCGTGGAAGAAGAGGTTAAGCCCGCGGAGCCGCGTGGCGCCACGCGGCTCAAGCGCACCTTTACACTGCCGAGAAACCCGTTTCAAAGTGCCAGCAGCAGGATGTCGCGGCGACGTCCGAAGCAGCAACAGACGCACGGGGGAGACGTCAACAGCGGCGCACCGAGCGCCAAGGAGAACGCCAGGAACAACGCTCGTCACACGGACGGCGGCGGCGTGCAGCTGCCGTCCCAGCAGCAGCAGCAGCAGCAGCAGCAGCATCGACAGAACACAACGGGGAGGCTGCATGGCGGTCACCAGACGGGCGGCCAGCAGACCACCGGCAATCAGGAGTCCCAGGAGCGGCCGAGCGGCAAGAAGGTCTTCCGCCGGCCCTCCTGGAAGAAGTTCATCAACAAGATGGTGAGGCACATGTCGAATGTGGGCGCCCAGAGCCACAAGTCCGCCTCGACGATCCATCATCAGCGTTGCAGCGGCGGCGGCGTCGGTGGCGGCGGTGGCGGCGGCGACGACCTCGACTCGAGCGCGAACGACATCAGGGTGCCGCCGCCGCGGCCGGCGCACATCCCGCCCGATCGGGTGCCCGGTGTCATAGGCCTACGCAATCACGGCAACACGTGCTTCATGAACGCTGTGCTGCAGTGCCTCTCGCATACCGACATCCTCGCCGAGTACTTCGTTCTCGATCAGTACAAGGTCGATCTGTCGCGCCGAAACAAGCTCAACTCGAAGAAGTACGGCACCAAGGGCGAGATCACCGAGCAGCTCGCGCTGCTGCTCAAGGCGATCTGGAGCTGCCAGTACGATCCGGAGATGAGCACCGCGTTCAAGAGCGTCGTCGACAAGTACGGCAGCCAGTACCGCGGCAATCTGCAGCACGACGCGCAGGAGTTCCTCCTATGGCTGCTGGACAAGGTGCACGAGGATCTCAATCAGGCGACCAAGAAGAAGTACAAGATCATAAAGGTGATGCTCGTCTCTCTCTCTCTCTCTCTCTCTCTCTTTCTTTCTCTTCTCCTTCTCTTCCTCCGTTTCTCGCCCTTTTTTCGCCGTAATCCGCTGTAATCGAGACGAGCGCGCGGAATGCGCGTTTGCGAGTTACCGCGACGATTAAACTGTCCCGTAAAGAGGAGTTGCAGACTGAGGCAAGAGTCACGAGCGGGTTTTAAAACTCGATAATCTTTCTGTCTGTATTTACTTTTCTTTTTTAAAATGTATATAAAACGTGAAAGTTTTTTTTATTAAGCACGAAAAATATTTTTATTTGTTTTATGACCGTTTCCAGCTTCACAAACTTGAATTTTTTTATCATTTTTTTTTTAAATGTCTGCAGTTAACTCTCGATTTTGACATTTCATGAATATTTTCTTTTAGATTCGTAATTGTGCTGGACTTGGCGTAGATATTTTTCTTTCAAATAATTTCATAGAGAGTAATTTGAAGCTGTCAAATCAGGCGATTTTAAAGACCATTATTGAATTTTTGATGCAATAAATTTCAATGATTTATATTGCTTAATCGTTTAACTTGTCAGAATTAAATCTCTCACAAATTCTTTAATAGCTTAAAAAAAAGAGGAAGCGATAAAAATGATTTATGAATTTTTAAAACACCTTCATAACTTTTGCCTCATTCCGTATCTTCCTGCGAAGGCCATGAATAGTCATCGTCCTTCAATTCGGCATTTTAATTCCGCATGTGCGATCTGTGTCGTGGAGATGCTTGGAATTAAACTGTTACTTCTTACTGTTAATTCTTAACCGGAGATCTCGAGATTAATATTAATTAGAGTAATATTGATTTAAATTGAGCCACTTTAACGGGCTGCATCCTTCGGCTAACATTTATTTCAGTGTTATCTCGAACCGCGAGAATCATCTGTGAATTAGCATCTCTTTTTTAGGCGCGGAATGGTATTG
>VBVR01001163.1:0-33785 GCA_011638315.1 Tetramorium parvispinum | reverse complement strand
GCGATTGTAGGGGAGAGTCCTGAATGTTTGGCAAATGCAGGACACAGCCAATCGTCTGTACTAAGAATCAATGTGTAGGGTAATTTCATCCGGTATATGTATTTCGAGCTGTATCGATTTAAATTGATTTTGTCAAGCAATTAATTATTGCGCGTACTGATTTTTCCAAAATATAACAGAGCTTTATACCAATAACGATTTTATTATCTCAAGATTTATATAAGAATTCGAAATATGATGGAAAGTCTTTTCAAAGAAGTGCTTATGATATTTCTGTGCAGCTAATATTTTTAAAATTGTTCAAATTTGGACTTCAAATTTTTTATTTCTCATGAAATTATACTGGCCAAAAATATATTTAAGACTTAAAAAAAATGAATTGAACTTTTTAGTTTCCATCGTAGATTCATAGAGCATTAAATAATTTTTAAACGACATTGAATTAAAAGTAAAATACGGGATATATATATATATATCTGAGTCTACAATGTGAATAAAGTCATAATCGCAATCATAAAGAAGATAAATGCTATCGCATCTAAGGAAAACAGAGAATATTGATTCAATGATATTGTTCAATATAAAATGTATAGCTTGCCAAGCGCATCGTTATTTCGCGATATATCGGCAGATTCGATCGATTTTACCTTTCTACCGCAATTTGCGAGATCGCTCCTCATGCTCATTCGCTCGGAGTCTCTCGATGCGCTTGGCAAAAAATCGCTCGTTAATTGGGATCAAGACGTAAGCTTGAGCACGAGGACGTACAGGGACATGGGTACAGTAGTTATACCAGTATCCACAGGTATCTTAGGCACTCGTACACGTGAACGACATGTATACACAAATACGCGTCAGCACACACATACACATACGTACACACGTTCAGCAACTCTGCGCCGCGAAATAACAAACGGCGTGCGAGCCTAATTAATTACTTGTCTGCTAATTACTGTAATTATATGTTGCCACACCCGCCCGAACCCTCTTGATTGTTCTCACCACTTCAATGAGCACTCAATCTAGGCGGAAAGGATTCCGTGACGAGATGGCAGAGTTATTTTTGATACTTCACGATAATTATATTCACTCGTCACTCCATATTTGGACGTTTCTCCGGTGTGTTTTCCTTTTCTCTTTCGCTTTCAATTTTCATTCATACGCCCCGATAGAAGGAACCTCAGATTTATTATTGTCGCAGCTTTTCGTCGTAGACAGCGATAATTATTGCGCGGCGCACCACCGTGTTGACACACCTCGGTACTTCTGAATAGACGAGACCAAAACAATATGATGTCGGTTGGCGAGACCATCATAGTCGGCCGGTTTTCGCGGAATTCACTAAATTGTTTCATCGCACACCGCCAATAGCAAGAAATATGACAACGGATCGGGACGGGTGATCGGAATAAAAGATCGATGGCGACAGGTGACGTTTGCTAAAAACTTTCATTGTTTCCAGAATTACGAAAAAATAAAAAGAGCAGTGTGAAAAAACACATCGTTTCTCTCCTAATCTTCAATTAATTCTCGCTGACGAATTATAAAGATTCAGCTTTTGTAAAATCGTTGCGTTCATGCGTCAGTTTTCATCAATCACGAATTCTTTCCTCTCTTATTTTCTCTTTCCGATTGTATTAGATAAGGCATTTGAGTTACAACAAGGAAGGACTTTCAATCTGAGAAACGGCAACGCGCGCGTAAGCGAAAGCCACGTCTCGAAAGTGTAATTTGCTCTTTGTAAAAATAACCTTATCGCGGCAGCACGCCGTGTTCCTGGCTAGAATTGACATTGCCGTATGCAAATGGTGTTATGCTCCTCCTCAACGTGGAGGTACATGTTTTCTTCAGTTTCGTAGATATCCGTCACGACGCGACGTGCGAACAAACGTGCAATGCGCATCGCACGGCCGTGTGCCACGCGTTATGGATGTGTGTAGGAGCGAGTCCTCGAAGACCAGTCCTGGAGACAGTGTGGCACGCGGAGTGGTATGCTAGCGGTATTAAACTCTCGGTGGCGTGTATGATTGGGCTGGCAGATGTCACTCGTTATGTAAATGTCCGAGTGTTTACGAGGAGACACCTCCAGTAACTAGCACTCCACTCGTGGCTATAATGATGCGCTAGAAATATCTCTCCCTCTTCTTCTTCATTTTCTATTTTGCATCCAGTGGCAAGATCCACTGGTATTCCTCATCAAGAGACGATTGCATCAGCAGCCTCGATCCACATGAGAAACACCGGGACACTTTGGTGTATCTTAATTGGCACAGTTTGTCGCTTATTAGTATAGGGATAAGTGATTTAGGAGAGTATATAATTGTTCGATATCGATTTTCCCCGCTAAATTAGTCGATGATAGCCAGTGGCTTTCAATTATGCGCGACAATGTGTACACGATACTCGAGAGGACATAATGGCTCACGTTTGCTTCTCGTTAAAATATTTCGATTCATAAACTCGCTTTTAAACAGAGATTGTTTTGTTTTTATTGATACTTCTTTATGCATCGCGACCGGAATGAGACCGTTATCATGCATATTCATTATATCATTAAATGTTTACACGAGCCACTTTCCAGATATTTCTGATATTATCCACGCAATTTCAAGATTTCTCATTACATTAGAAGTTAATTCATGAATTTGATATTCATTATATGTTGACTGATATAATTACACTAACGTAATTATATTTTATTTGTATTGTCGAACAGTAAATGAGATTGCAGAATTATGGTTTTTTTTTTTAAAGTGTTATCAAATTCGGAATAGAGAGTATCGTTGTTAATTAGAGGCCATAAATCAATTCAGAATCGCAGAAATCTACGTAATTCGGAAGGACAAAATAAATCGCGAATAATATATAAGTAATACCGTATAAAGATAGATCGAGTAAAAGAGGCAATATTTAAATTAACATTACACGAATCTCACATGTTTCTCCGATCTTTTCGCGCGCCACCGAACGCGCTTTAACGGCTAATTTACCATGGAAGCATTAATAAATCTTTCCACGAAATCTCGTTTATCAGGACGAATCTGGCGGTCGGTCACGCCGCTTGTCTCGCTCATAATTAATTAGTATCGGCGCCTAGTCTGTTCTCCGACATTAGCTGATATAAATGAACGGAGAAGAGTGGAGTGTAGGAGGACGCATTCGCCTTCTCTCGCGAAGTTTGTTAAGTCGCCGAGATATAATCAGTCGATCAACTATTCCTCTCTTCATTATAATTATGCCGCGGAGTTCTTTGCGTTGAATTAAAGCCCTCTCTCATTCTCGCTTTCACTCTCGCTCTGATCGCACTCTCAAGGATCATACGTTAATTGCCGCATTCACTCGTAAAACCGGGCGATCTCCGAGCATGTTGCCTTGTAGTCTTCAGTTGCGATGCGGCAAGGTCGTACGTGAACGGTGTGGCTCCTCGTAGTCGTGAGATCGTATCTACATCATATGACGCAGGCAACGATGATCCGTAACAAGAAAGTATCTTGATCGTCGACGCACAAGGTTGCACTTTATATCGCATTTTTCATCAAATTCGGGTCATTTTCTGTTGCGGACACAAAAATCTCTAATCTTTTCGATGTATTCGTATTACAAAATGGATGAGACACAGTACGATATTCTAAATTAAACAATGCTATTCGCGCGAATAATTTCGGTAAACAATTTTAAATTAACTACAGATATGTCAAATGAAACAAATATAAATACGTGTAGTACATAAACGAACATTGAAAGAAGCAAGTAATTTGCATGACATTTACTTGCAAATGCAACGATAGTTTCGGAAACAAATGCCACGAGCATGTAATAAATTAAGCACATTGTGAGAGAGTACCGTGGATAGTAGATGAAGATGAGCTGTGATGCGCTGGAAAGTGCTGAGAGGATACTCACGATATTCTCTCACGTAACCTCTAGCAGTAGTATATAAGACCCGAGGACTCGGCGTCTCTAATTGCGTTAGATAGTGGTAGCCTTATTAATAACCCTTGCGGAGAGAATTTCTCGTGATGCTGCGCGAGGCAGCGGCGAAGGGATTATCCCGTTCCAACGTGCCGCTCCGCTACGATATCCGGGGCCTCGCAGAAAACAAGTCCTGGCACCGCGAAGAAGCAGCCGGGGCCGCGTGAGAGCCGAGAGATAGTGGACACGGCATTTCACTTAATGATAACCCGTCCTCCTTCGTCCACCGCGCCACGAAGATGGAGAGAAAGGATCGCGGACACCGCACCAGGACGAACCCTTCTTTCTTATTCTTATGCATCTGCTTCTCCGTGCTGCATTATCATCGATTTGATCTCACCGGCGCCTGAGTCGTGAAGGAACGTATGAGTCTATGTCCATAAAATCTCCTTACCCGTAATCAAAGAGTATACCATTGTAAAGCTTTCAATTGGTCATTATTGGGATGATTCGGTGTTCAGATCATCTCGAATTTAAATAAATCGAGATTTTGGAAGTCTCTTCCAAGCTATTGAAAATAGACGATAGCAAATAGAAAGGCTTTCTCTTTCCCACGGTACAGCCAGATAAATATCTAGTCCGGCATGATCAAGACATGCCTTTTCTTTTTCTTTTTTTTCTCTCTCTTTCTCTTGCTCTCTCATATCGTTGCCGCTGTAGATCTTTCCTTCAGATCGGTAGGAGAACCGACATAACTCGATATTGGAAGGGATTTTGCATGCGTGTGTAAAATCGCCGTGGTATCTCGTTACATGCCGTCGTCATTGCGCGCTCGTCGTTGTGATGGTACTTCCAGACGCCATGACGAAACGATGAAGACGACGCGCTAGCGAGCCTCGAAGGTCGTCGACGCAACATTGACAAACTAGGTATGCAAATACATAGAGCGACGGTTGGCGATCAAAAGTCATGTAATGGTATGGGCCACCATCGAGCGAATAGCTCTATGGTGTGGGCGTAGTTGTACGCGCCAGACGGAGATAAGAGAGAGACCGTATAGCGAGAGAGCAAGATTGCACTTGCCTGCTATTGCCGATTCTTCTGCACCATGGACCTATTACTTTGTCTCGAACATTATTCAGGAATATATCACTGTAAACGACCGATTTCGTCCCCCTGCGAGATTATTGAATTCGGTTTGAGTTACGATGACACGCGAGTCTATAATTTCCCTCTCTTTTTTTTCCCCGGTCTCTTCGATTTTTACCTTCTACATAGGCGATAGTTAAATTTAAGCCTGTTCTAGAATTTTTTTAGAGATGTTTATCAAGTTTCTAAAATTGTATAATATATATTTCGTATAATACTTATTTTGCACATGTAATTCATAATTTTAAATGCACTCATTTGATTAATCATTGAATCATCGTTCAGTATGACTTTATGGAATCGGCGCAAATGTCTTAAAATATTATGAACGACTTATATTCTTTAGTATACGAATTTTTGTAACTTTGTCAATATGTTAAAAAAGTCGGATATGATCAAATTTCTGTTATCCTTAAAATGTCGACATACTGGTAATACACAAACTAGGCAGGCATTAATATGAGCGTGAGGAAACGCGAGACAGAACGGAGGAATTTCTCTCGGAATCGTTAGTATAGGAATAGTGGAGTTGGTATAAGTATCCCCGTCCGCATAGCTAAGTGGACACAGTGGCGGAGAACGGAATGGCCGGGATCGACATGATGTCTTCCACATCCCGGCTATCTTGCACGCGGCACTTACCGGACACGGCAGATAATAACACGGAGAAGAAACTAGTCGTTGCTCCCCCAAGACCTCCCTCTCGGTCGGCTGGCTTTCCTCGCTCCTCAGGCTCCTCCTCCGGTCTACTCGTCATACTCGTATCCTTGGCGCTTCCTGCGTAGAGCGAATTCCACACACTAAGTACGATTAACGCAACGAGGCGCGTGGGGAATGCAAGCAAAACCGTGACACGCGATGCGGCCGCGTTAGGCGGACCGTTTGACGCATTCGCCGGAGATCCTATGACGGCGCGGGATCCGTATTAATTGCGCGGAAATTCGGAGCATGCGGCTAGACCCCGATCTATCGAGTCTGCTCACGTATAATTGATTTCTTACTTATCCTGGGACTCGGTGTTCTCTTCACACAAGCCTTTTTGTTTCTGGACGCTCTCTCCGCTTGCCCTGGAAAATGATTTTTCTCGCTTGCGAGATATTTTAAGAAAGACCGAGATGCGCGCAATGAGAAGGTCTCGGTTTTGCGGGCTTTCGCGGAAAGGACGCTCGTTGCTGTGAACGAGAGAAAAATGCTGTGATCTCTGAAGCAGGATCTTCCTCGATTACCGAGAATCATTGATGATGCTCTCGATTGTATTTTATTCTTTTTCGATCTTGTGGTTAATATAAATGCGTATTTCCGATGAAAGAATACAATTTGGTGATGAGATTCGCTATTTATAAAGGCGCTATTTTTGCCTCTCTAAAGATTGTTTTATTTAAAGTCAAATGCCAACAACAAAAATGCAATTTCTGTTTATCTAAATTATAATGCCATGAGGGTCACTTACATCTCGCGTATGCATTATTGGAATCACTGGACGAGACTTAGACGAGAACATGTTGCATATTTTACATTCTGCTGACGTTCGCGCCGGACACAGTTCGTTCTCTCGTACTCTCGGAGTGTCGGCAAAAAGTATGGCGGTTCCGAGGCGAACGGCAGGACCGAGGGCCCTGAGTCGGGTCACAAGTTTTATACTTTTTTGCACGGAGGCGGCTATGGCTGCGGCTGCGGCGTTGCTCGGTTCGTCCGGTATGCGGACCGGAGCGAACCGAGAACGGGACATCTTCTGACCCGCGAGTGCCTCGTGCCCTTCTCTCATCCTTAATTTGCGATTCCACGCATCTTTGGCCAATACTCAAATGTTCTCCGTTCTTGTTTGGGTTCTACTGCTTGCTCTTTCAATGCGTGCGACAATTATAATATTGTTCTTCTCTTAAAAACAATTTTTAAATAATATATTCTATTATGACAATTCATGTAAAAAAATTGAAAATTCGTTGATATTATTTTCTATCTCGTTCTTATTTTCTCTAATAATTCATGCGATGGTATATTTATTTTAAGACGATAGCAACTTCAATTATTGTCATCGACGATTAGCATAATTTTCAAATATTTTATGATAATTGGATAAGTTGACCTGAAATAACGTCTGTGTTGTTTCACTGATGTGAAATCACTTGATAAAAATTTGAAGAGACTACGTTTTTACGTTTTCTCCGTTTTCTTATCTCTCTCGTACGCTAATAGAATTATTGAAGGGAAAAGGCGCATTTCTGTCGAGATTTGTAAAAGTATAGTAGTGCATTATCTTCCTTATTAAACAGATTCTGTCGAAAAGCCACAATGGATGGTTGAAGACAAGGATTTGCGTTTGCCGAATATTACTTGGTCTCGACTTGTACCGTAGGACGTCTAATATTTTATTTAATATAAAACAAAACATATTCCTGCATGCTATGCGTGCCGATGAAGCGACGAGGACATCGGTGCGGCTACATCTTCGCGGCCATTGTGCTTCTCATGCTAGCGGGGCTCCGAACGTAGGTATCTTCGGATTGTCGTAGGTTCTCAACTTGAATTTCTTACCTTATGGAAAATTTATTACGATAAGTTAGTTTTTTCTCGCGAAATATTAATTTCGTTTTAATTAGAGGCAATTATTTCGTTGTAGTGGAAAGCATTTTGATAATGAAAATAAGATAAAAATATTTTTTTATCACATGTACTAACTTAAATATTTAATATCTTTTTGTAGAATATTCAGAACATTGTCGATTACAAAAATTTAAGCAATCTAGCATATGCACCCAACTTTTACCCGCGTTCGATTCAAAGTTCCGCGCAATTTGTTCGACAAACTCTCGATTACTTCTGCGTGTGGTTACGTAAGCAAAAGATAGTTTTTTGCGTATGTGGTCGCAAAAAATAAATAAAGGAGGAGCGTGTAGCAAGTGAACACAACCGTGCATTCGCGTATCCGCATGCAGAGAAATTACGTGCACGCAGGTCTCGAGCGTGTATCGCACCTGCCGCGCGCGAAATGAGTGCGACGTTTGCGATGTCAAAGACCTGTTTTCTTTTCGAGAACCTGACGCCGGACATCCTCGCCGGAACAAACTGCCTCGGATCTGCTATACACTTTGTGATACATCTCGATTTCGTACAAAATCGTGTTATCGTCGTAATGTTATGACACCTCGCGTTTTATATTAATAATATTATTAATAATATATTAATAATCAATAACAGACTCATAAATGTGATTAAATAATCGACACTATCGTGGGAATTTTTAATTAGCATTTTTCCAAAGATCCAAAATCTTTTGGAGAACCCCTGTCAAGCCGATGTCTCGAGGTGTGCGTGACACACGTACGGAAGGCATACACTGGCGCGACCAGTTCCGAGGACACTGTCGCCGGCAGCAAAAACACTATTGAGTTAATCAACTAATTTATAATTAAAATTCCACGATGGGAATCGTTCGGACCAGCCAATTCTCCGCCAGTCACCGATGCGATCTGCAAGAAGCGAACCCGCCGTCTGCTTCGCGTTGTTTCGCGGTAATCACCGCTAAATTCATAGAACACCAATTAACAGCTCGTCGACACCCTTTCTGTTCTTCTCCGGTTCTTAATCTGTCGACTTTGCGTTCGAAAAAAGATCGACCTAGTTTCGCGGTTCGTCCGGTTCTTCATCTTTGAGAGGAAACGCCGCACGTTTTTGCTCATCAAAAATCACTGAGTAGTAACAGAAAAGAGACAAAGTCACTTTTTAATAGACATATTGTCAAAATTACACGTCAATGTCGCAATTAGTGATAATTACAGTCGTCGAGAGACGAAGTGAGATGATTGCAAATACTGAATTTGCCTGAATTCGTACTCGCGGCTAGTAATTACAACTTAGACAGATCTTAATCCCTCTCGGTTTATCTTTTTAACATTTAAAATATGAAATTCACACAATGTAAAACAATTAATCATTAAATAATAGAGATAAAAAGTTCGAATGTGACTTTTTCACATTTGAGGCTTATTATGGTAGCGAATAATAGATATTTATCAATTACTCCTTTCTTGTGGTATATAGCATAATGACGTATCGTTCGTTATTTTTTTTTTTTTATGGAAAATGAATAGGTACCTCGTGCTCGTTTGTTAATAACGGTAGGTTTCACGGTAGGGCAATGAGACGACGATGTCACGGACGCTACTTATCGAGTCCTTGTCACTTGACACGCTCCGCCGAACACGATGCTTAGATCGCGTTAATTATCTACGCGTGTTTGTCATGTCCGCACCTTTCTGCTTATACGCTGCCACCCATGTAGAGCGAACTTTTATTCTCACAATTTTCAAGTCGTCAATCCGCCGTATAGCATAAACGTCTATTTTTAGTTCTCTTAATATTCGCGGTAACATCATTAAATCGCATATATTCATTATGCAGTGTAATTTCCACAGGAATCTTAAATTTTTCCTCACGGTTTAACGCACTTTACTGACACTCTACTGGCTTAATAGTTTAATCGCATTAAGTAAAACTCTACGATTTAAATTATGACCAAGCCTCATCATCTCATCCAATTCTATTTTTTACATGTCATAATGGATATGAATGTTGAAAATCCGCGGAAATCACATGAAAATTCGGCAGGTCTGCCCGATGATAATTTTAATACTTCCGAGAACTGTAGTAAGCTATCCTCTTACTATTTAATGAGAACTGTCGGCCTTAATTATTAATTGATACATCAACTTGCCTAATCAATTATTCATTTGCTTTTGAAATGATTTTTAAATTAAAGCTATAGCTTTAATTTCGTCGAAAATTTAAGAACATATAAAGCGAAATTTAAATAAGTGATTTAATGTATTCTGATATAAAGACTAGTTGATAGATTTTCGAGAAGAATATTAAAAATTTAATTAGTATAATGAAGCTGAAAAGGAAAACTGAAAAGAACTCAAACGTGCAAAGTTCATACTAGTCTTTTTGTAAAGATCCTTTTGTGCGACGTGATCTCGGTTTCAGAGAGCTCTTCATGTACAATTCACTGGACGATCGCTTCTCGATCGATATCGCGCATTTTTGCTTGCTCGTGTCTCACGTCGGTGAAGGCATGTCTCGTTGAGCGACAAATTGAGCTTACGCGCGTCAGGATTCAAGACGCGATCTCTTGGGTATTATGCATCCGACGCTTTTTCGCATGTACTGTGGGTCGGCGTTTTCTTCTACACGGCGCTTCGCAGCGAGAAATTAAAAGTTGCCTCGATAGAGATGCTACCAAGCGGAGTTTGTTTGGCGAATTTACTGTCGCGATTATCCCAATTAACCGCGTACGCCCTTTCAGTCTCGGCCTGAGCTACGAGCTCAAGTGCCACCTGCGGACCAGTTCCCGCGGTGCGGTTTTTGAGCCATACTACATTCAAGTAAGACGTTAAGTGCATCCCGTACGTTTCCGGAGAACGTTATGGCCATCTCGCAAATTCCCATTAGCGGACTTCGTCCTTCCCCTCGTCAGCTCTGACTCGTCGCTCCGGTATTAAGCATCGGGCAAGTTTTTCTCCCGGTCGGCCGCTGCTCTGGTGAATTCGGCAGATTCCAAATTGGGCTCTTCATCGCCGACTACTATCGTCAATATTACTTTCGTTGCTATCGCTTCTATCGAGGAAAGATTTCTTCACATGAAGAGATTTGCTTGCATTTGCAACCTGTATGAGGTATATTAAGCTATCTGAGCCAAATTATCGGAACGTATCCAGCAAGTCCTGAAAATTATCTACTAATTTTTTTGCTTCACTTTTAAAAAGTTATTTAATATTGAGCTGTCGAGCTTCTCTCTTATTTTTACTTCTCTACGAACTTTTTAAAAATTAGAGCAATAAATTAGCAAGTAATTTTCATTTGTTTTACTAATTCTGATAATTTAGTTCATATAGCTTAACATATCTACTTATCTGAGAGATGAAGTCTTTCAACTTAAATTTGTGTAAAATAGTATTCTTTATATTTTATTGAAACAATTATTATCTTATTTTTCATTTATTTGCAAGTCGTCGAATATTTGATTTTTCTCGATAAATACAATTGACATACACATGAATCAAGTATTAAATATACTTTCACAAAATTCGTTCACAAATATGCGTTAGAATTCGTCCTGATAACCCTTTAACGGCATAATCCTTTTTGGGCGGTGTTGGTCAACTTTTTCTCTCAATCGCTCGCCACGCCGTCAAATTCAACGAATTCCAAGTCCTGTCTTCTGGCCATTGTCACCGTTCGTCCATATTAGCGCAGCGTCAGTGCGGAGAGGCCGAGGAGATTAATTAGGGACGATGTTTTAGCGGCAAAAATGGAGAAGGGAGACAAGAAGCGGTAGCATCAACAGCCGTCTTAAGTCGCGCTAACTAATCTGGCAACGCCACGAGACGATCGAATGGACCTCCATCGCCCCTTCTCCATAAGAACGTGCTACAAATTAAGCCCGGATCGGTAGAAACCATCTCGAAAATTTAGCCGCCGGTTGTTGCTCCCTATGCTTTAGTGTCTGCATGTTCGTGAACAGGGATGAATGATATCTGTAGCCTGAAGTATTCATTTACTTTCTGCAAGAAATTTCCTTCTTAAAGATATTAAGGAAACGTTAATTCTACGTTAATTTTAAACAAATGGCGAATATTTTTTAAATTAAATTACATAAAATCTTGTCTAGGCCTCTGAGTTTCTTCTTTATAATATTGAGATTCATTTGATCTACTAAATTTGCCTATATGATTTCGCTATTTAATCACGATTTGTGTGGAAACAAAGTGAAACAAGTCTAATGTGTGGACAATGGTCTCATAAATGAAACACAGTGATGTGTTAATGTTTTGGCGAGAGGTAAAGATATATTTTACATAGGAATGTCGTCTCGTGAAATTTGTTCTGCTTAATACACACGGCGATGAAGAACCGTCATAAAAAAGCACCAGGTCATTGTCCTCACCTCATTGGATCTCACAAAGACTGATGTCGATAAATCGGCTTTGCGACTTGAACGAATCTCTTCTTTGGCAACAGTAGCGACAATTATTATCAGATTTATGGTGATCGCTTGTTGTCTTCACATCATTTATTGTATTCACTGTGTATTTCACCGGAGTAGTTTAAGATACACAGCCAATTCTCACATTTTCCGTATGTAATATCCTATCGTATGTATCTCGAATTCTTTTAACCGTTAATTTATTTGTTTACATTTCCATCTACTATTACTATTTTTATTTTCACGGCAGACAAACTACTGGCATCCTCGTGAGAGAGCTGCAAGAATAACCGCTGTACGATCTGCGTGTTCCATCTGTAGAAGCTTGTTATAATTTAAAGTTGAACGAAGTTATTTTCTTTGCTAGACAGAAAACGCTGACAGCGCTTGCTATACAACTAGATTAGTTAGACTAGTTAAAGAAAAACTAATTATTCTTGTAGTTCTGCAAGCTTGCCTTTATTTAAATATAGATAAAATCATTTTTCTTTTAAAGGCACGTTGACATAAATTATCAAAATAAATAATTGATTTTTAAATTTTTTAAACTGATTCTATATCGCCGTTGACAATTTTTAAGAAATATAAAAATATACAGAGAATATGCAACTTTGAATTAAGGCACAGATCGTCGAATATATTACGTCACTTAGTACAAGATTCCGGCGTGCCTGCTATTCATTTAGCGATAACTGTGGCTAAAGCAATTTTTCTTTCCTCGGTCGATCGGCTGCGAGAGAAACGACGGGCCTTCCTATCGGCAGGAAGTGTTCGGCGTGGCTTTTATCGATCGATCCGCCATGTCGATCGGCAGCCAAGGCGCTAATGGGTTAGTCAGCCTGGACACGAACTCGCCGCTCGGAGCGTGCAACCGGCCGTAGAAGAGAGGATAGGGGGAGAATACGAAAAATACTCGCATACTTTACCTATACCTATCTGCATGCGTTGCATATTGCATGTATATACACGTGCTACACTACACGCGAGAAGTGTCGGCTATCTCGGCGGGGACACATAGTCGCACCTAAGGATAATAAATAGAGATAGACGAAGGTAGATACGGTATAGACGCGAGGAGTTTGCCGTGTGTATCTGTTGCCCACGCAGAGATTATCTCGAGAAGTTATGAGTGCGACCGGGCTTCTAGTTTAAATAAAGCTGCACGCTGCCTAGCTCTACATCGATGCCATTCTTGATTTTCATGCGCGTTTAAAACTTGTTCCGTCGATTCTGTGTCACGCGGCGCATATTTGCGTCTCTCTCTCTCTCTCTCTCCTTCTGTATTTTTCGTGTTGTCTCTTACGAGATATTTATCCTTCTCTCCTTGGCTATCTCTCGGGCCGACAGCGACTCTTTGGAACGCTGCCGCTCCGCCCGAACGATATTTCGAATTACAGCGAGCGATTAGTAAGAACGGATATAAGGTAGCGGCACGAAGCATGCTCGTTTGTTTCGCAAGATTTCATTCAGTCGCTCGATTGTTTCGAGCGCCGACTCCGGTCTTTGGTTATGATTTATCGTGACGGCTGCCGCGTGCTTACGTGACTCGCACGCTCACAATAAGGCAATTAGACCCAGATTCTTTATTTAATAGAAACGGTATGAATTGTACGTGCTGGCTAAAGTAGTTGGGTTTTTCGCTCGCGTCGCAGTGCCTTTCGACCGACCTGGGAGGAGTCGGCATTTTTCAGCCTTCACTGGACAAAGTGCATCCGCGGTAATTTCGACTTTCAACTCTCCTCGCATTAAATCACGACCGAGAAGAATGCCATTCACGCTCTTAATCCCCTTTTGCACGGAAAGCGACTTTTTTTTCCTCTGAAACGCTCTTTAGCGCCGTAGGGCAATTAACGCGGAATTAACCGTGTGTTCGCGCGGTCTTCTTGTTGTACATAAAGTCGTTGTACATAAAGTCATTCGGTGCGGCTCTTACTGAAGACGGAACCGCGAACTATGCATATACCGTGAACTTCAGCAGAACGATGACGAGGCGTAAGTATTGATGTAATATCTGTGTGTAATTACATCAATATCTTGCAAGTAAAATACTCAATATAGAAATAAAAATGTATATTTTCAACTGCTTTAATTTTACATTTAATTTTATTTAGTTTTGGCTCCTTTAACTAGAGCATTGGAAATAATTGTATCAATCTCCATGAGCTCGTACAAAATGAACAAAACTATGGATATAAAATTTAAGTATAAAATTTTATAATTACACAGGGAATACTTTTTTAAATTTTAATGAACACTATAAACATAATATATATATATCGATTTAAACTGACCTGTACTAAAAATAAGTATTTCTATTTTTGTTTTAGATGCAATGGGTAAGTGGAGTGGATCTGTCTCTAGCCAAATCGATATTATTGGTAAGCGTAATAAAATTAAGATGACTTTATCTTCTTTGAAAGGAATGTAGAAATCTCTTGCTCGTATCGGCTGCGTGTGGATGGAACTTATAATTAATGTACCGATTTGTTAGACTAGCGATTCTTCGATTCGAAAAAAATCAAGGTTTCCGTAATTCCTGTAATTTGAAAAAACTCGTCGATTGTCGTAATCTCTTCGCTAATGTTTACGTGCGTGTCGTGATATTACCAACGCTGACACGAAACATAATTGCATGCACATGTGAACACGGTCACGTGTGATACGGTCACGGACATAATTAAAAATGGTTAATACGAAATTCCAGAATGTTAAGAAATGAAATTAAAATTTCATTAAGCACATCGTGCGTGAAATCCATAAATGTGACAAATATGTTTTTCAAATTTGCATGATTTAATTTCGGGTTTTATTTCGTCATCTGCTATACTTGGCGGAATAAATTAAGCGTGATTAAATTTGAACACATTGCAAGCATAATATTTGCAGACTGCAGAAAAAAAATTTAAGCTAGGTATGTAAGAGAGGAAGAACGGCGATTGCTCGATTCGATAATAATCCTCTTAATGGATCTTGTTGGTTGTCGGCGACACGGTCTGAACGACGAAGATCGGTGAGACGATCTTGCGTTACCGATCTGTTACGAGCGCAATGGCCACTCTCTTACATTTCTTCTTAATTCCCCCTAGTGTGTGCGGCGCGCGCCGCAATAACGAGGCGCTTCGGCTTAATTAGATTAATTAGATTGCAAGCGAGGCGGATCGCACGGATGGCGCTCGACGAGATCGAGCTTTCTGAAGATCTGTCGTTAACCGCATTAACATCATTAAATGATCCTTTTTTTTACACAATATTTTCTGAACAAAGTTGCTCGTTTTACTTGAACATTGACGATGGAGGGAACATACAATTAATTTGGAATTTATCAAACCTTTAAAAATGCCAATCAGTTTTTTTTTCTCGAACTAATATCTTTCAGCATTACGCGGATTAATTCTACTGCACATGTTACGTATTTTATACTCATTATATGCTGTACTCACTCCAGTAGTTTTCAAAAGTTTTAACACAATATTTAATGCACAGATGATAAAATATAATAGTTCCCCAAGAATAATAATCTATACATATAGATATTGATATTTTATATTGTTTTTGCTATAAACTGAATAATGACATGGCAACTGTATTAATAATATTGAATAATAAGAAACGAAAGATAAACGACGTATGGATAATAACAATCTTGAACGAATTGCTTTCCACAGGTAGTCTTTAACAACTCATGTAACTATCATTAATCCTTTAGCTCTAAGCACAAAAACTCATATAATCAATCTCGACGGAATAGTAGATATCGTTACAGCCATCTCATTAGTGTACTTTAGTGCCATCCAATCAAATCAAATTATGTCAATGGCATATAATTTAGTATTACCGATTAATCGTAAAGCCCTCATAAAATTTATGATATTTGCGAAATATAAACACGTTTAATTTAATTTAAATGACATAATCGTGTTTATTAAAAAATTAAACAGTATTTCGGATATTTATTGCGTATATGAATAATATTATTTATTAATTCACACGACATTTGACAAATCGTCATTCGCTGAAACGTATATTGTAAAGAAAGTATATTGTAGAAATCTCACCGTAAGAAAATCCGCTTCACTTTTTGAGCGGTGATCCACTTGCCTACCAGCCGACGGTAGACTCATCCAGTTCAGTCAGACCTTTTCTCGCGGTTGCGAGCAAAAAACGTTCCGATGGCCCCTACTTTTTAGTCGTTAATTAGTTGCATTTTTTTACGATCGCGCACACGTGCAGAGCGAACCGACGAAATGGGCGAGGGAAGCGCGATTGAAGGAGAAAAATATAACCGCAGAGGAAGAGAGACACGGGAAGAAACTAAAGTTAATTTTTAACTTGTGCAGAATCGCTGCACGCATAATATTCGCCATTGTGCTTTTCTGACTTTTCTTTCGTCTCAAAATACACAAAATGAATCTTTCGATGGTATTCCGCACGATAAGAAGAATTTGCCACATTGGTCATCACCGCGACGTTTAAGGTGTAATTACCAATCGTGACTTGAAGTATTCATTAACGCTCACGGCAAGAGCCCTCATATGGATACACAGTGACTAGGTAGATCGTTGAAGCGTGCATTAATCGAACGGGACTCGAACGATCATCCATAGATATGGATAGACATCAAGGTAGACGTCGATCTATGATTTCCGACATATTACGAGAATCGCGTATAATTTAATACTTTGTAATAATATAGATGGCTGAAAGAAAAACGTTAATATGAAAATGGAAGATGATCTAACTCGCTTACGGATAACTCGCTTATTATCACACTTCTGTATGAGGCTAACAGTATCAGGACTAATTACTTTGAAATTCTGACAAGGATAAGAACACTCCTCATTAAGCATATGCACTCTCTTGGCGTTATATGATGTTAGATAAGAACATAAGGAAATTGAAGGAGGAATATACTAATTTAATACGTACGTTCGCGTTCGACGATTCGCATGAAATTAATTTTGTGCCGACGCGTCGTGTTCGAGGGAAATTAATTTCGTACATACTGTGCATCCTTATAAAAATATGATTATGAACGGCGTGTATTATGAGCGGCTTAAATTGAGCGCGGCGATAAATCAAGCACGGAGGGGCAGTTAATTAAAAAATTCGGTAGTAGCCGTGAAAGGTTGGAATTAAATTTTAGGAACAAGATGCGATTAACGACGCGTGTTTATTATTGGATACTGTGGCCGGTTGAATCTGACGTAACAGTGGCAATTTTGGGGAAGGTCCGATGTTAAAGTAAAACGATTTGTGCGTAAATGTTATTTCTTTGCACGTCGTCTCTTTATATCGGTTGTATTTTACATGATGGTATGTTTCCTAGAATTTTTAAGTACATATTAATTTTCCTCCCTCCCTTTCTCTCTTTCTCTGTCACAGTTATCTTGGCATCTATTTCCGTCGCGAACATCTGATCATAATATGCATAGATATGGTATCGTGGGAGATCGTCGATATAAAATGTGCTAGCTGCTGTTTGAATTAATTCGATCGAACTAGATTCGTTTAACGACCGACGCACGTTGTCAGAACGCCCGCATCCCCGTGTCCGTTTCCTGTGATAACGCGTATACTTATGCGTATTAAACGGACGCGTCGGAGACACTGTCGCCTTCGCAAGACCGACGAAATGGATAAGATAAGAGACCCTTACTTTTTCGATTATTGACCGTTTTCGGCCGTTCCGAAGACTATTTGCCACCTCGTTTTGTGATGCAGAAGTCTCCTCAGCTGCTATCGTACGATTTCGAACGGAGTCGTAATGGCAGGTTTGTCAGATCGCCCGACAATTAGAATGCAAATCTGCGTTGCTCGCATATGCATATGCACGAGCTGGAATTCGCGGCCCGTGAGCGGGCTCTATCCATTGGATCTCGGACCCGCCAAGACCCATTCGTCCTGAGCACTTTTCGGCACGACCCGTCGATCGGGCCCCTTTAGCACCCGTCTTCGGTCCCGAAATTCGACGCCTTTTATGGCCCGTTATTCCGCGAATTGACGAGAATAAGAACCTGAGGGCGACACGATAGCGCCAGGAATCCATTGGGACGGTCGACGACGTGCTTGAACGGATACCATCTCGATGGTTCTCTCATGGCGTTGATTAAAATTAAATGCCACTTTCGGAAGTTTTACAAGTTCACCGTACGCCACTTGACGGCTCTTGTTTCTTCTTCCTTTCGCTCCCTACGTTCTCGAAAATAGAAATGCATCATAGCACCAACTATCGCCAGTGACTCTTCTAGTATTCGTAATGAACATTTGCATGGATCACTGCGTGACGATAAAAAGTCTCACATTGTTATGGCGAGTCGTTTCAACTCGGTTTCGACTTTCTCAGTGGCGATGGTGGCTCAAGTACAAAACCGTAAATGCTCGCGCGTATTCGGAGATAGAATTTCTTACGACCAGAAATACGACATTTACGCAGTATTACAATTGGTTTTACACCGTCTTGAATGGCTATGAGCCGGTTAATGTCAATCGCGGCACTATGCACTAGGATTTCCTTTACATACATATTGTGCTCGATCCCTCAGAATTTCCCTTTAAGAGCGGTCTTCTCAGAATTTCTCAAGCACAGCTTCTCGTCTTGAATTCCTTAAGCTTTCTTCTCATATCTAACGGCAAGAATAGATTTTTTTTTTGCAGTTTGCACCGAGATAGCATTTTTTCCGTCTTTGTGAGCTTGTTGCATCGCTTTCGCATTTTCACGGCGTGTCTCTTCGAAGTCAGACGATTCCGTAACGTCGCACGGTCTGCGGTCGCCCGACAAATAGATTACGTGCTCGCGAAGGGTATTCTTCGTAGGGTGCCCAACCGCCCTTCTTCACCCTTTTACACATGCCACTCACGTACTCATCCGCGTTCCGGGTACGTCGTATTCGCCAGAGTTGTCGCCCGACGCGTTCTTCTCTCTTCGGAGCGCTTCTCCAAAAATTGCAACGCGTTAGCACGAAATCCACTAACCATTCCATTATTAAATCTATGTCCGCATTACATGAATATAGGGGCGTCACGGCGTCACCGGCATTAAAATTCACGTCATGTCGGAACCGTCGAAACGATGAGACGCGAGCTTCTCGTCGATACGCCGGAACGGATTACGCATAATGACTTTACCTGCATCGTGCAATTAAGCGTGACCGCATCGCTCGTCAATAATGCATCCTTGATTAAGAAATAAGTTTTTAATTTATTCAAACTCATTGTTGAGCGCTATTTTTGTTGCAACAAATGTCGTATGATTCTTCAATTATTCTTCAAAATATTTACGTACAAGTGACAACAATTAGATCTTTAATTAAGAAAATATTTTTTATGTGTCATTATTACCATTACGTTGTAAAATATCGAAGATCATTAATAAAAATAATTATTAGATAAAAATGCAAAATACAAAATGGATAATCGCCACGTCTCTCATAGATATACCGTGTAAATGCAAACGATTTGTATTGTCGCTCGTTGCGGCGACTTATGCAGTGGATTTTACTTTTAAATGGCGGAATACATTTATC
The DNA here is from genome assembly GCA_011638315.1 of Tetramorium parvispinum. Classification (NCBI taxonomy): domain Eukaryota; kingdom Metazoa; phylum Arthropoda; class Insecta; order Hymenoptera; family Formicidae; genus Tetramorium; species Tetramorium parvispinum. The sequence goes on along the minus strand of VBVR01001163.1, from coordinate 14,216 downwards.
CAAGATTATTTCGCGATGAAAGCTTTTGGTCTCGCCACTGTGTCCGTCCGTGGCATCACTACACAAATCCCAATTATGTTCTCGAATCTAATTATTCCTTTATGGACAATCTTAATTGCCTACACCCGCGTTCGCTTTCCTTCGTCATATTATTCGGTCCTCATTAGCTATTTCGAATCGTTCAAGCGACTCAACCATTTATCAACATTTTGCTGAATAATTTTCCAAAGTTTATATTAATCGAAAAGTGGTGATTTAATCTTCACTGTTATGTTCTCGTGCCACTATATTTAATCATTTATTTTATCTTTTTAAATACTCTTACTATTTTTAGTTTTTCTACCTTTTTCTGTCTTACTAGTAGCAATGTATATTTTGAACAATACGCATTTAATCATTTTAATTTTTTATTTTGGAAATATTTATAACATATCAAGTTCACAATGTTTTTGAGCCATAATAGTTAACATAATATCGTAATTTTGTACTGGACTTGAAGGAAATAATATTCTAATAATTGTAGCTAAAATTAATTACTGGATAACTTGGAATTTCTCGAGATGTTAGTTTATTATGCTATAAATTGCGCGATCTCAATGGTCTTCTCGATTTCTTGTCGCGGAGGACAACCGATGATCATCAGCCAACCGCTATCAACGGGATTCAGCGACGAAATGGCAGCCAATCGGCAACTGGCACGACACGCGATACCGAAAAACCAGAACGCTTTCGACGAGGAGGTGACTAAATCGACCGTAAAGTGCTATCACTCGCCGGCGAGGACGCGCGGGCAAGAAAGTTGAAAACAGGAGAAGAACGAGGGAACGTGGAAGACGGGATCGGATTCATACGCGCGTTCCACCGCTGATCGCGCGGAAAAAACTCACGCCTGTGATCTCACCGCAAGAGAGTCGCCGGAGTTGTTTATCTACTTATTATGTCAGTCCGTTGCTAATTGGGCATATTTGAAGATCGGAGCTTCGGCGGCCGCGGCATTTTCGCACGTATCTTATACGAGGGAGGAAACCTCTTTCTTCTTCGTCCAACGCGCCAGATCTCGCGACATCTATCAGGCCTCTTTTAGTATAGTAGCGGTATTCGCGGGTTCACGATTACAAGGGTACAATGTTCAGCCGTAGCAGGCTTTGGCCGGTCCAACGCAAGAACAGACACATAACTTTCGGCGATCGCGACCGGCTCGCCATCCGTCTTTGAGGAACTATCGTGCCATCGGGCTTCTCGCTGCGTGCTCGTGATCTTACCTTCTTTTTTTCTTCTCTTCCCGCTCGCAATTCTCAGGTTGGTCCAGGGCGTCTCTTCTTTCGTTGTTACGGCGGCTGACAGCATCGGGCGCCGAGAGATGCATCGCTTCATTCTACGCGGCCGGCCACTTAATCCACTTCCCGAGGACTGGGCATTGCGCGCGATGACTTGTGCGAATTCGGACAAGTGCCCGCGTAATTCGTGATGGAAGATTATTCAACCTCTCATCTTGCCTTGGTAGAGAGCGAGAGATCCACTTTTTAGATTTCTGTAACAAAATGAAGGAGACATAAAAAAGGAGATAAAAATGCATTGTCATTCTTTGCCAAAAATTCTTGACGATAGAAGTGATTTTTATTATTCTAAAACAAATTCGTTTTGCAAGGATTTGTTTAGTAAAAGTTTTGATTCTGCCCTCTCTTTGTGCAGCTTCTCGGATACACAACACCATGAATGGATTTCGCGCCAAGTTGAGGTCGTAAAGCAATTTCGCGATCGTCTTATCTTGATATCTTATAATTAAGCAGACGTCATAATTTAAGTGCGCGGCCGCGGAGAGAATGCAGCGTGATCAAGACATCAGACTATCGAACGAGACGAGAAGAAAAGAAAGAAATGCGATCAGAATGACGCAGGGGGGAAGAATAAGCATATTCAGCGAGAATAGTTTGTGCGCGACGGTGGGAGAAAGTCTTATCCTGAATAGGATGTATGCAGCCAGTCGCAAGGTAGTGCAGTTTATTAATGTGATTTATGGGGAGGCGAATGCCCTCCCTGAGCCGCGGTCCTTCGTAGTTCACCATCGCCTTCCCGCCCACCTTTCCGGTGTATTCGTCGTGTATCGAATCGATCGAGTTTTGTTTTACTTACTCGCCGAGAGAAGGAAAGAGTGCACCGTCGTGTGTTTATGCATTCGTACGTGCGTGCGTATACTTCGCACAGGTGTGTAACGTGGCACTTGCGCGTTCCTCTTGTTTCTGCCGACTTGTCCCACACGGTCTGCGCACAGTCGGTCGGTCGTTCGGTTTAAAGTGCTCTCGGATTCCAATACATAAGCTAAAACGACGCGTGAGCCGCTTTGATAGTTCATAAAGTGAAACGGATTTTGATTCGGCGTCTTTTGTAACTCAACTCACCGTCTTATTGGATTATACGGCATCGCGAACGACTACGCTTCTCGAACTGCTCCTTTGTGACCGCAAATAAAAGAGAGTTCATGCAGAAGAAAAGTGTACGAATTTTTTTTTTATCAAGCTCACAACTGCTGTACGATATTTTAATAGAATATTCCGAAGATTAATGAAAGTCAAAAATTGTAATATAAAAATGTGTGGATGGTACAATGGTTTCTAAATTGTAAACGATTAAAGTTGCGAGCGATCATGGGTATCTTGTGAATATTCGACGTATGTCTATTACATACCTACATTTCAGAATACAGTAAATGTTTTGTCACGACAATGGACTGACTGGCACACAGCAAGCGGCGCACGGCGCCAGTTTTTTTTATTTTTGCAGTGTATGGTATACTTGTTTATACAAGGTTGCCGCGCTATTATTTGCGTAGGGAGACTCGAGCAGACAGACAGCAGGGTGGCGTCGTACGTTGCTCCGTGTAAAGCATTATCTTTTCTGAAGCGATCGCGATAGACACGAGGAGATACGTTTATTTCATACGCACGATTGTGAGATAATTATTTTTGCAATTAAAATTTGTATTTAATCGAACTGGCGCACCATCTTGATAACGCTTCGCTTTCATCGGTTCGTAATTTTTGCGGTTCCGTATTTTTGTTGTTCTTGTGAAGGTATTACGGTGAATTTTCTTTATTCGTGGCACGAATAAAGAAAATACGTATCGCTCGGTCGGAGAAGAGAGCATGGACCACGTATACTCTTCCTACGCGAGGTCCCAGGACAGAGCCAGATCCGCAAGGAAAGTGGCGAGTGGTCAGTGCCGAATACTAAACGAGTGTTCGTCCCACTCGGACGACGACGAAGCGGTGTGTCATACATAAGGTATGACCGGATCGTGGAGAAACGAAAGAGGGCGAGATAAGGGATGGAAATGGCGCGGAGCGAGGGAAGGTGCGAAGATCCGAGCGGAGGTCCGGTCGACGGAAAGAGGATATTGAAACGATATAACGTTGCATCGCCCGAGTTCGCGGTCCATCTCGCCCCTTGGGACTGGAACGGGCGATTTTCTCGGGTCCTGATCAAAGGAAGAGCTGCGTGCGCGGGCATATATTTCCGTGTCGCGTAATATTTCATGAGCCGTTTCTCTTTGTCGACGATCGGCTGCGCGCGGAATAGGGAATTGCTATCTGGACGCGCTACGTGGCCACTTCGGCACGACACCTCGATAGTGGCAGAAAAGGAGAGAAAGAGAAAGGAAGATGGAGCTGCGAGGCGGGTGAAGGGGGATAATTGCAACGGGCACGATCTCGTCTTAAGGTCTCACGCGAGACTGACAGAAGAGGAACGGAAAAAGAAATTTTCGTTTTTCGCGGCGGCGAGGGAGATATCGTTCGAGTAATTGGTAAGATGTAATTATCAAGGTTGGAAATCGCAATCTGTCAAGAATTCATCGTTCGCTGATACATACGTTGTTTCGCTGCTCGCTCGATTCCCGAATCAATTTTTGTATTTTGTTATGCTTATCTCACGTACGTATTTACAGCTTGAAATTATTTATTCAAGGTTTTTATGGATTGTTGTGCATAGTGTATGATTCGTTTAAAAAGTTTTGCATTCTGTAGCGCTCGGTAGCGCGAAAGAAATTTCACATCATCAATCTTACTAGCCGACGACGCGCTCTCAAGGCCACCGGTTTGGCGACTCTCGAATTCCTTCGTGTATCGAAATTTCATTCAAATTCTCTGCACTCGCGCACGATACAAACGGCGCACTGCGCTTTGACCATCTGGCGAGGCGCGTGTTCGCTTAGCGATGTATTGTAAAGATCTGAGAGTCAATGGTAGAGTTGGAAGACGAAGGAATTCATAAGGCAGAATGAGTCGCGTATACGCCGAACACGTTTTAGAATTCACGCGGTGGTATGCTCTTTGGATGTACTTCCCTGACCATACTTGCTGAGTTTTTTAATTTCTTAAAGTTTAGTGCATATCATGTGGCATCTATGAATAATTTGAATCTTTAAATATAGAATCTGTTTCTTCACTTTTTAGTCTGTAAACAATGCAAATTGTGATATATTATAACAGAAATATGTACATATCGTATTATTTCTTTTTCTCTTTCTCTTTCACACAAATTTTTTTTAATATAGAATGTTTATAAAATATTAAAAATACGAATAAAAAAAATACAAGCTATAATGGTCTGGTATTAAATCAAACATCTACAAAGATATCTTAAACGACACTGCGTTGAGTTTGTTGATCGTATCAGGGACTTTCAGTTCTCCGCTTGATAAATCTGTTCACTGACGTAATGTTCGATGCAAATCGTCGAATGCCAAGTGAACGCACGCCGGAGATGTACTCCCACGGAGGTCTTGGTGCGATCACCGACCGATTTTTTTTTCGTTTCTAGATGATTCATTTAGCGACGTAAAGAAACGAAGAAGACACGACGTTTCCCGGGAAATAGGCTACGATGAGAGAAATGCTCTGAACGCGTATTCTTGCACACATATGTACGCAGTCGCGGAGGAGCGCCGATCATTTATCCTATGCTCGTCAGACTGCATTGCGCAATATGAAACGTATGCGAAGCAAAAGAGAACATTGTGAGATAAGGCTTCTTTCTCGCCTGCATCGTTCGTAAATAGATCCCGCGGAGACTCGCGGTGATTATCGCAGATAAATCGTCTCGCGGGCAGAAGAGGTTCGCTCATCGCGAACAGGAAATGGGTTCGTGGGTAGCGAAAGGACGGTAATTGATTCTCATCGTCGCTACCGCGTAAGGAAGGTAAAGGGTAATCGATCGTAACTGCGAAATGATTGAGGTTTAGTCGGTACTCGAGTTGTTAGTTAATCAGTTATTCGTGCGCATCGTGGAACGCGATGAAGAATACTCGAGCGTGACTAAAATAATCCGAGTGTCGGAATGCGTTGGATATATATACGCGATTGAATCGATGTTCTTAATAATATTTTAAAACATTTTTTCAAACTAATCTGTCTGATTGACGCTCTTTAATATCACCGCGCGTGTGCGCATAAATTAAGGATCGCTTTAATTTATGCCGTTTCTCGGGAAGTGTTTACACCACAGGGAGAGAACAGTCGATCCTCTGAGACGTGGGCAGGATGGATAATCTCTGAGGATCTATCTCGATCCCTCGTTCGGTCACGCCCAGGGTAGGACTTGGCGGCTGCTGCGCGTCATCACGCCGTTCGTAAATTCACGGCGGACAAACTGGCAAGAATAGTTCGCATAATTCCTCAAGGCCTACCAGTTTTGACGGCGGCGGTCGACCTATCTTGGCACAATCTACCTCTCTCGCTCGCCGCTGCTTCGCTCACTGTCTGTCTTTCCGTCGAAAGTTTGTTCGTCTCCTTTCATCTCTCTTTTGTTCTTTCTCCACTGCTTTCTGTCGTCTGCGGTCTGCTCTCTGTGAATGCACGACGGTTTTAGATTCTAGATCTCTGCGACCAAACGAAGAAATATATGCCTTAGGAATACTAGACAGAGATAAAGTGCAAAATAGTGTTTATTTTTGTTTGTTGTTCCTTCTATTAATAAAATTTAATTATTATTTAATTATTATTAGACAAATTTGATTATAATTTGAAAGGCATAAAAACGAAGGAAAATTGAATTTAAATATAATTAGTACCTATTAAATACCAATTTTATATTTTAGAACTTTCGCAATTAGGCAATTTTATATTCTAAAAATATAGAAGAAAAGTGGTAATTACTGAAATTTTTTCACATTGTACACGATATCTGCAACCAGTGTGTTGCAATACTTCTTTAAATACCCGTATCATGTATACCCTGTGTGAAAATTGGCGGATATCGATAGGCAAAAAACCGTCAGGAAAGATCACAAAAACGCATTTGCTAATAACGATCACAGGCAATACCCGCATTCTGCACGCGCGCACGGATATCTACGAATTGCACTGCGGTTTCAGTCCCACGCGAGTCGCGAGATATGCATTTTACACGCATGCATGAATCACGGTCTTGCCGTGAAGATCGAAGGTCAATCGAGATCCCGCGAGAGGAGAAGAGTTTGGTTTCGTATGACGGAGCAGTTGCTGCCTCGTGTGAGAGTGCATAATGAATGAACAATTAAAGATTGCAATTACGTTGCTGTACACAACTTATCGCGTCCGGAGATGCACAAACTGGTTTCACGCGAGTCAATTTGTCTTTGCAAATACGAAAATCTCCCCTGCGCTGTTTCCGGTTGCCCATTGATCTTCACTGGATTTCCATTACTCTGCTTTTTTTATTAATAATTAAAATATTTCATTGCTCTCGTTTCCGTGTTTTTCATTCAGTTACAATTGACAATTCGATGAGAGAATTTCGATCGCAATTGATTGTGCAATTTTGTACAAGTTAATATTTTGCCGATTATGTGTACAATTATCAGTCAATTATAGCTGGATATAGTTATTTATATAAAAAAAATATAGTTAATTTCAAGTAAAAAAAAGAGAAATAAAATATCGATGAAAAAAAATATACTCGATTCGCTGCACCGGCATTACTGGCAACATTGCTTTGCGTTCGAAGAACACTCGGGGAAAAACACGAAGCCAAATGAGAAAAAAAAGAGTATCAGGCTGTAATGCGCTTATAATTAATTTCCGCGTAATTAGAGGACGTTGGCGCGGACGCGGATGGCACGGCGGTTATCTCGGCCGGACGATCGTTACACGGCAAGCCTGTGGACGGAGGCTGCACAATGAGCTGCAGAGCTCCCGTTATTATAATACATCGGAGAAAATTAATATACGCCAGGCGCAATCGGTATCTCATCGCTTGAAATAGGCAGCAACTTCCTAAGTATAAACGGAAATTATTAGCGTTAGGATGCGCTTTAAAAATCACGTTTTACGCTGCGGTGATTGCACGAATGACAATAGTCATGCTACATGATTTCGAAATGATTCAATCATGTGTCTTTACATACATTTTTAAAATATGATTGGAAATCGTAGAGTCATATGACCTTAACAGTCTTCATGAATGCGTCAATAGTAGCAGATTCACGATAGTCTATTTCGGTATGTAATTTCGTTGACGGACTGACGAGAGTGAGCGATGTAAATGCTGGACGTATATGGATGGCGCACGATTTGACCTCGCTCGGTTGAACTCTCATCGTGCGACGCGCTGTAAATCATCAAGGCCCACTGTAGTAGCGATACGTGTCTGAGCAGTTTGATGGCCGCGGCTCATTGACGCGGTTCCTCGAGAGAGAGAGATGCCCCTCCATTCACAGGATTCGTGCTGTTATCGTATATCCGCACGCATTTAGACTCCACCTACCGCTATCCCATCGCTATCGATCGCGATCGCGCACATTTTCCTTGCCTCGATCTATCGCGAAATGTTGCGCTCGCGACACGTGCGCTTTATGCAAAGTATAAAAATCGATGATTATCTTGCCTTTTTGTTCATATTCATTTATATTCATGTTATATTCATGATTATATTCATACAACTTTAATTTAATCAGTTATTGATATTAAGTAAATTGCACGATAAAAATATTAGCCGTAGGACATAAGGCTATCGAAATGCCAATGTATTAATTATTGAAATTAAATAGATATAAATTTTATTTCTTGTGCACTTTCTCAAATTTCGATTAAAGCAGACGAATAGATTCTAATGAATGGAAAACACATGTAAATCAATAATCAACATGTCTTTTACATAAACCTTTTTCCTAATTTTGGAGTGATATAAGCACATGGCAATATATTGAATGATATTCTAATTATATATTTATCGTTCGACTGAATGAACTTATTGAGGCTAACTTACTTCAGTTTACCTCTCGCTGACGCGAACTCTAGCGAAATATGATATTAATTTCATTTCGATTACTGATTTAGACGATATCGAATTTAACTGCTCATTCATGTCATTTAATTGAACTCTGCGCTTGTTGTATATTCAATTTCTAGTGAATTATATATTTTCAATTAATAATTTATAGAAATTATTAATTTGATCGAGATTTTACCATTTTATTTAACTCATTTTAGATTCTTTTCATAGATTCTGGTAGAGTATCATATTTCGAGAATGCTGTATAACTATGAAATAGTGTAGATCTTCGATTCGTCGTCGAACCATTACCTACCGCGATCCGCCTACTAGAGTAGCAACTTCTACTCTTTCTCCCTCTCTTTCTCGCCTCTCTCGTTCGGTGCTTCTGCTGGTTCGCTGAGATCGTGGATAACAGTTATTAGAGGCTTTTTATAATGCGCGTGTATTTTCCGTCCTTTTCGTTTTAACGGCCCTTTCGCTACTTCTCGCTCCCGCTATCTTGCTCGTCCTACCGTTTTGCACCAACCATCGATGAGCGAGCGAGCAACCATCGTGGAAGTAAAAGGGAGACAAACGAATGTCGGAAGAGTGTGCGGGAGAAAGAGAGAGCAACAGAGTCGCTTTTCTAGAGTTCGACATGCATCCACGTAAATGTATGCGTAGGACACTCCCCGATGCTTGATTATATATAATTATCGGCATTTTAATAACTAATCATTTTCCCCGCTCCTTCTTCCACCGCATTTCTGCGGAGAAAGGAGCAGCTTCCGATGATGAACTCCGCTACCGTATCTCCGGCTTCTTTCGCTTCCTCTTCGCTGCATCTTCGTTAAGCACACGACCGACCGGCTATAGTCTTTCTATCATTTCCATTTTGTGCTCCGTTAAAATCTTAATTATATATATGTTGAATAAATACCTTAACGGGTTTACTCGATAACATCAATTTTCTTGATTCTTTAATATCAGAATATTAGAGTGTAGTTGATATGAATATATCTCCTCGACTAAAATAATACTTATTATTACATCGGAAATATATATTCCACTCGTAACATGAGATTAGTTTATATTTTAATTATATTTTTTCTTTCTTTTTTTACATCTAATAAAGTTATTTTTATACGAAGTATTATACTGAAATTATTACAATGGACATTCTGATTATTATAATAGAACTTAATACTTTATAACTTATAATAACCAGAATTTCTATTATAATAATCGGAATATTTGATTAATCTTACAAGATTTTCTAATTCGTCCATTTTTGACCAGAATTTTTTTCTGTGTAATAAAAATTAATCTCAATTCTCTCTTCAAACAAATAAATATACGAACAACGATTTGATTCTTGTCATGCTTTTTATAGTTTTAGACTATATACTAATCTAGCACAAATTACAAGATTTTAAGAAAGCAGTTTGCACATACATATATGTTACGATAAAAGATTTTCTAGAGTTATGTCTTATTAAAACTTTGAAAAATTTTTAACACATTAAATAAGTGCAAGATAATTGTTAGTTTGACAAATAATAATTACAAATATTGAATCAGTACTATCCTCTCGACAGAGTTTATTGTGCTTGGCAAAGAACATGAAAAAGCCTACCGGATTTGTACGGCTGTGAGGGCGACTGTTGAAATCCCGTAAATATTCCCGAGTGTAATTAAAAGCTATCGATTTGTCGTAAGCCACGTAATTGCACGAGTTACTACGCGCTTCGAATAATCGCCCGAACCCCGCCGGTCGCCGCTTGCACCCGGTCCGAAAACTTCGTTGGGGCCGCCGGAGATAACGGAATATTTACATATTATCGCAGAACACCGACCCCACGCGATCTACCTACGTCTCCCACGGTGAACTAGTCAGCCTCATGGGGCAAAGACTCGCTGGAATCGCGCGCCGTCATAGATTTCGGATATCATTGCGTAGGAACGAACAATGACGCCGAGATTTGTGGTCGCACTGTGATAAGTTAAAGTTGACTTTACAGTGTAAAGAGTAGATTCAATTTTTATTTTTTAATCGAAATTCATTTATCGGGAGGACAAACTAAGATAAATGACGGATATAAGTTGACTGACGAATTTTATATTTATATTCGACAGTTTTTAAAGCGATTTTTTAATTTTCAAAAATAATACGTATCCTTCTCGGATTCCGAGTGCAATCTTACGTAAGCATTTTTATGTTGTGTCCTGAAATCGTCTAAAATTCCATGAACTCTTAAGAGAACAGACGCAACTCTTGGAGCATAAAACAGTGGCAACATCGATTCTTCCGTTTCGGAAGGAACGCCAGAATCTCTTCCCTTACATATACACTAACCGAAATTCTCAACTTCTACTGAGAGCGGGAAACGGGAGAAGCTTTAAGGGGAGACGATCGACGCTTTAATGCTCCGCTCGAGCGGTGAAGTGGCCAAGCTTTATGAAGCACACACGGTAATGGTTGTCTGGAAGGAGACGGAAGGAACGATTTCGGCGTCGCGTCCGCGTGTGTCCGTGGGCTCGTTCACGGGGTGTAAGTGAACGCCCGGGGTTGTAACGCGGCGGTGAAGCCAACTCGAGTGGAGTTAAGGGGTAGCCTCCGGATAGCTCTTCCTGTGGGAATAGGAAGCCCAATACTCCGCACTTCCGTCCCTCTTCCTTATATCCGAAGACGCATAAATCACTCGTCCGCTCAGTTGGCGTGAACGCACTCCGAAGATGTCCCGATATTACGTAATGGCAGACACATCGTTAGCAATAAACTTACAATTTTTTTCCTCGGTGACTGTGTATTCGTAAATATATTGGCACCTGCCTGAATAGCGTCTCGAGGTCTTCTAAATTCTTAAAATATCGCGGAAACGTTTGTCGCTTCAATGAAACATCCGTGTTGCATTTTTATTGGGATAATAAAGACTAGTTTGGAATTATTAATGCATCGCTGTAACTGCCAACTGCTTTATTCTGATCGTGTTCTGTTTCATGAATGAACATTTATTGAGTTTCGATTCGATTTCCATTAATAGGATCGTCAAATAGTTTGTCTGAAATATTCATTCGAAATATGATTATTCTCATTTATAAAAGTGATACTTTTTATAATTATCAATCACAATATTGTTATATTCGAAGTGATGAAAATTGGCTCACATCATTTTTTAAAGTCAGATTTTCTTAAATATACGTTTTTTTATTTATTATTTCTTTTCTGATCAAACATAGAGAATCTATTCGTATCCTTAGCGTAATAGCGACAAAGGTATCTTGAGGATCGCAAAAAAGGGTGGATGTATATAGAGTGTCGTCGGGTACGGCCAGAGGGTGCAAGTGGTAGGTAAATGTAAGCAGTAAACCATTTTCCAGACGATGAGGCGCGAAGCCCTGCACGTCCTCTTAGCACGAGTAATCCCTGCTTTGCCAACCGAACCGTCCGATGTCCCAGGGGATGAAGCCACCCGCAGGTGCGACTTCGCGGGGCTTCCTCCCCGAGGCCCATATTTAATATCGCTCAACCCCGTTATAGTCCGCGCATCGACAGGAGTAACTTGCTTGGAAACTCGTTTTCTCCGTACCGTACTGGAATATATTACGATGTCGCGCAGTCACTTTTTGCACGATGAGATCCCGCATCGACTCTTCGTTTGCGTCATAAATGCATGCAATGTTTTGTAGTTAACTTTAATCGATCGCACGTGGCTATCGTACACGTTATCGATAGATCGGTATCGTAATAAATCCGCATCTGAAGTGGAAAGAAAAAACGTGTAACGTTTCACACCTGGATTAATTAAATGCGATTTTCAAAGTTATCGCTATGATTATTCCACTTGACCTCATCGTATAACGATGGCCGGCGTAATGTCACGCATGCATTTTACGAGACCGCCGTTTAATCATCATTCGCGTCGCTCTTTTTTGCATTCGATCTCGCCCATAGTATCTCGCCGAATGCTATGAACTTTTGTGAATAACTGTCGAGATTCGGGAGACAGGTTAGCGATATTTCTTACGTTCGTGTCACAGATTTCTTATAATGTTCGTGTCATGAATTTCTTATAATGAAGTCAAGTTTAACTATTTCTGATAAAATTGACAATTACACATCCGTGAATCGATGACCTGCGATCGAAGAGGAAGATGAGAACGAATAAAGAGGAGATGAAGAGACAAAACTGTCCTCTCCTATCTTTTTCTCATGTTTAACTAAGTCAATCTCATTATTCATTCACATATCTATACTCGATCATACGATGATGATAAATGGTTATATGATCTTAACTCGCTTAGACAAGATTTTTATACCGGATAAATATTATGTTTTTGCTCTATTAACCACGACGATGAATATTAAAAATGTATCACTAATACAATAATATTTGTGATAATGAGTAAAGTTTTAATGATGAATTTTTAGTCGAAGTTATAATGTCAGAAAATTTATAAAATCTTTCTGTCTACAGGCAGAATACGCCTAAAAATACGCTGGCATTAATAATATTATCCATAGAAATGGCTTGAGAAGTGAAAGAAAATGCTTTGTCACTCGATTGCGTACATATATGATAAGAATTCAATTATTGTTTCATCCAATTGCGTGAGTTTTCTTTGTAGTCTCCTTCCCATTCGTTCATTTCGTTTTTCTTTTTCGCTTACTTCTCTTGCTTTCTTCAGTTTCAGCATGCTACTAATAAATTTTTTCCGACCGTTTTTTTTTCGATCTCCGCCCCGATGATTCGTATACGCTATCGCTTTTAACAGTAAAGCAGCACATTAAATTCGACGGGCCGGAAAAATGATTTCCGCGGCACGCAGCACCGCATTATTTCTGCCTTTCTTCCGCGTCGTCGACTCACTTTCGGCGACGTAAATTTTCAAGCCCGGCCGCTTCCCAAATTCTCCGCTAAGTCGAGCTAATTTAAGTTTCGTTAGGGACTTCCCGGACGGCCGGAGCATAAATTTGATTTCGCTTTGATGCCGCGACGTGTCCGCAATGGTATAACACTCAGCGAGTGTTAGACGCGCATGTTACTTTTCGCTCGTTTTATTTTGTTGCTGTATACTTGAATTTCTTTCGCGACAATCACACGCATATAACTACTGACTGTTTTTAGGAACGATTCGGTTGCCCGACGAGCCAACTGTCGGTCTAATTTAACTGGACATTATTCGGTCATCATACGAGCGTCGTCACGTAATTAGACACCTACGGTACCATCGTGGCGCCGAGCGAACGCGATAGGCGAATGAGAAGAGACAATTTCATTGCCTAAACGAAATTCGAACGAGCGATTCTCTGAAGTATACTTAGATTTTCTTGGCTCCGACTAGTTCGGCACCCTTTCGATGCGCATGTGTCGCAGACGCCAAGTCGAGATACCACCTGCTCTCAGGACGAACACCTGAATAGTCAATGATTCGTCGCGGTAATCCCGTCTTGAATGCCCGGCCTTTTTAAGAGGCGATAGGCACACGCTTAACGACGCGCATACGGGTCCGGCACCTTTTTAGTCACTTCTCATTCAGCATTATGCGTGAATTCACCTGTCGTCGGTATGTCTCGAGGTGAACCGCTCGTGGTCACCTTTGATCCGCCTTCCGCTTGGATCTCATCCAGGCGCAGCATCGTCAATGAAGGGTCGATTTAAAAATAGTATTGGACATTTATCGGTATATTTATGCATCAAGATTCCATTCAATTCAAAATTAATTTTGCGAGCGATACTCTAAAGGAAATTGTAAACGAGCTAATTTTAATGCTGTAATAAAAAAATGCAAAAAAGTATGAAATAATTATGATTTGACTGACGGTAAACGAGTTTTAGCTTAACATTTATTAGCGATATAACGTCAATAGAAATATACAAATTGATAAATTACAGATTATGGTTTAAATTATCTTTTTTAGTTTTCTTCGTTTTTTATATTATATTAAGAATTGAAAAACTATATGATATATATATATATATATA
>VBVR01001162.1:0-33819 GCA_011638315.1 Tetramorium parvispinum | reverse complement strand
TTATAAATGTGACCTGTACATTAATCTTTAACATAAATTGTAAGATAGAAGAATTAAATACTATATTCATCATAATCTTTGTAACGTTAAATTATATAACAATGTAGCATTTAATAATTTATATATTATGTTAAAATATTAATATAATATATCAATTTAATTATTTAGATGTGAGTATTAAAATTATTTTACTTGCATTATTATTGTATATTAATACTTCTTGTTTTTGTATCAAAAGGAGCGCCTATAGAAGGTCAAGAAGTATCTGAAGCTGATCTGCTAGGAAAACCGATGTTGAAAGATTCAGATGATGAGGAAAGTATGGATAATGAAAACGAGAAGACGGATGGACAGTCCACGGGAGAGGAAGGTCCTGACAGTAATAAGAGACACGCTGATTCCGATCATTCTGATTGCGCAAAGAAGAAAGCGAAAAAGGATGACGGTAGTACCGAGGGTAGCACGTCGGAATGCGAATTGAAGTCGGAGAAAAAGCTGGCCAATATGCGAAGAAATATCCGAGAAGTGATGGACGAAACGCAACTAGACGAAGCTACGTTGTCTGCTCAAAGGCAGGAAATGGAACGTCTCAGACGAGTGCAGGAGCAGCAGAGAATTATTCGCGAGGTGCAGCGTCAGATAGCGATTAATCGGCAGAATAATAAGGCGCAGACGCGTGTTATTAGTCTTCTACAGGGCAAGCAGAATCAGGCTGGTTCTACTATGATTTCGCAGTCGTCTTCCCCGTCGTCATCATTTCCATCGGCGACGTCTCCATCGTCCACTCAGGTCCGTTTGCCAAACACTGTGCTGCTAAAAGTAAACTCTGGCGCCGGCTCTGGTGCTCAAACCACTCAAATGACTAGCGGGATGCAAGCGGGACAGATGCAGAGGAGATCGATCGACGGAGGGTTGCGTTGGCAGAAAGGCAGAGGTGGCTATCAGGGAGCCCAGACATCTATCTCGCGTGTTCCAAATCGTTCCGGTGCGCCAAATATGTTACAGCAAAGAATCCGTATGATGACACCATCCGTGAGTATATCACCGGTGGTGCCTAAAAAGGAACCGATGGATCGTGCGGATTACTATTCCGATTCTGAATTGTCCGACGTGGAAGCCGAAGAGGCGCTACGTTGCGAGAAGCAGATGCATGTGATGCGAAAGATGCCCGGCGCAAAATACCAGAGACCGGCTAAAGGCAAGGACGTTGTGACGATATCTAGTTCGAGCGAGAGTTCGGACGACGATTGCATAGTTCTGAGCGATCCTAGCGGTGAAGAGGAAACTGACAACGAGGACGATCCATCCAATTCGGGGATGCACACCAACGATCGTTATAACGTTCCAGACGAGCACGGTCGGGTATTGATCAACGTGGGTCATCCCGAGACCGAGCCGGATGTGTATCTAGCACCACAGGTTGCCCGTATTATCAAGCCACATCAAATCGGTGGTATACGCTTCCTCTTCGACAACATCATCGAGACAATCGAAAGATACAAGACCAGCAGCGGTTTCGGTTGTATCCTTGCTCATAGTATGGGCTTAGGCAAGACTCTCCAAATTGCTAGCTTCTGCGACATTTTTTTTCGATGCACCACTGCCAAGACTGTTCTCTGTATCATGCCCATAAACACGCTTCAAAACTGGCTGACGGAATTCAATATGTGGTTGCCGTATGAAGATCCCGCCACTATCACCGAGAAACAGTCCAAGGCGACAAACGTCAAAATGGAGCCAGGAATGGATATGAAGCATGAAGTGAAGGAGGAAAGTTGTGGCAATCAGAGCGATATATCTAATATGT
Source organism: Tetramorium parvispinum (assembly GCA_011638315.1). Lineage (NCBI taxonomy): Eukaryota > Metazoa > Arthropoda > Insecta > Hymenoptera > Formicidae > Tetramorium > Tetramorium parvispinum. The sequence continues at coordinate 32,012 of VBVR01001162.1, read as the reverse complement.
CGCGGCCTATCAGCACAGAATCCGCGCACCGTTTTGGTCAGGACACAGCAACCGGTGCGTCGCAACAACCGATGAATGTCATTCCAGAGAATCCCTATGCGAACCCTCATCATGGTTACGAACAGCGCAGCATGATGCCAAATTACATACAGGATCCTACTATGATGAAGAAAAACATGGCTGAACCTCATGTTCCGCATATGCCACCGAACTATCATCAGGGAGAAATGCCACAGAATCCATTGTACAATGCGAATTCAAATCCGCTTCCCAGCTTTTCCGACTCGATGAAGCTGGATTCGGTAAACTGCCATGGTATGCCGCCCGGACAGAATATTACGGGACCAAAATTCGGTATGGAGAATCAGGCTACCGGTGTTATGTATCCCGGCATAGAGAATCGGCCACAAGGTGTTCCCATGTATTCTGACATGGAGAATCGAAACGCCGCAGGAATGTATTCAGGCATGGGTAGTCATCATCCCGGTCCAATGTATTCCAATTACAATAGCATTCCCGGCACTTTTGCGAGCTACGGCAGTCAGACGAATCAAGAAGAATTAGAACGAGAACCGAAGAAGGAAAACATGCTGCCGGGAGGAATGCCACTTCAGAATGCAGAGGTAAATGTGAAGAAAGAACCGGAAGAGACGATCAAAAAGGAAGAAGGTACATCGACAACGAAGGAGGAATTAGACGAGAAAAAGGAAATGATAGAGAAGGTGAAAACGCCGTACAATGTAGACACGCCACTCGGCATGGAAGTACGTCCGAGGTACTTCCGCTTGCACATCTTGAACGATTCGCATAAAACCATGACTGCGAGAGCGAAGGTGATCCAAGAGTGGCAATCATCCGGCGGTGTTTTGCTAATAGGATATGAATTGTACAGACAGTTATCTTTGAAGAAGCCCAATAAGGCAAAGCGGAAACGCGGTCAACCCTTCAAAGACACGGTAGATGTAGAAGAGGAAGATAAGAACAAAGGTCTGCTGGACGAAATGCATTCGGCTTTGGTAAATCCCGGACCGGACCTAGTAATTTGTGATGAAGGCCATCGAATCAAGAATTCACACGCGAGCATCAGCATGGCATTAAAACAGATGCGCACGAAACGCAGAGTCGTACTAACCGGTTATCCATTGCAGAACAATCTACTGGAGTACTGGTGCATGGTAGACTTTGTGAGGCCCAATTATTTAGGTACCAAGAGCGAGTTCTGCAATATGTTTGAGAGACCGATACAGAACGGCCAGTGTATCGACTCCACACCGCAGGATATACGCTTAATGCGATATCGCGCACATGTACTGCACGCATTATTAGAAGGTTTCGTGCAGAGGAGATCCCATTCTGTGTTACAAATGTCATTGCCGCGCAAAGAAGAATATATTCTCCTCGTTAGGATGACGCCTCATCAACGTAAATTGTACGATACATTTATGAATCAGGTAGTGAAAACGCGCGCGGTGCCGAATCCGTTGAAAGCTTTTGCTGTATGCTGCAAGATCTGGAATCATCCAGATATTCTGTACTATTTCCTTCGTAAACGTCAAGCTAATGAAGAGGATGATCTGGATCTGGAGGAAACAATAGGAGAAAAAGTCACGGCGGGTGGCAAGAAAGCCAAAGCGCGCCAGCCAAAAGGGGAATCCAAGAAATCCAAGAAGAATACGACGATAAAGAATAAACCCGCGGCTAGCGTACAACCGAATGCTTCTTCATCGTCCAACAACGATAACACGGAGCCTGAAAATGCGCACAATACTCCGAAACAAAATAATTACACTAATTATACGATGCCAGTTTCCAATTCGGGATATTCCAATTCTGTGCCGCAGGGATCTTCTTATCCTTCTCATGGTTATCAAAACTATCGGCCGAATGATCAAAACACGTATTATAGGAACGATAATAATAATCACGGAGAATATAATCATGGAGAGTTCTATAATAATCAAGGACAACAAAGATATGGCAATCAACAGTTCCAGTCATATACTCAGACGTCGACAAGCTACAATACGTCGCAGGGATACGCCAATCAATCGCAAAATTATATGCAATCGAACGAACAGTCCACGAATCATCCTCAAAGATATGGCGGTGCAGCGACTGGATCCGACTTCAGATCAGATCAGAATCAAGGAAATAATTACGAGGCACCCGGGATGTTTCCACAGCAGAACTATCCCTATCAAGAACAGCAGCGCAATTATACGCCGAATATAAACCAAGGGCCTAACAATTATCCCCAGGTCCCCAATCAACCTTCCTTCCAGTCTCAAATGCCGAATCAGTCTGCGAATATGCCGATGCCAGATTACTCGTATACTGCGAATCAAAATCAAAATTACACGCCAACGCCGGCTCAGGCAAATCCGATGTATCCGCGAAACGACGCACAACCGTTGCAAAACTCAACGATGGGATATCCGGCGTCTCAGCAAGGTCAACCACCGGCGGCTCAAACACAAACTACTGGCTACATGGCGCCGCAGCAGAATCAGAACACATCGCCCGCCCAAAATCGTGGCTTCTCGCCGAATCAGCAGAATCAAAATCTAGGTTTGCAGAATCAATCTCATCCATATGCAAGCCAGCAGCAACCGCAGAGTGTGCCTCTTCAGGGTCAAGCACATAGTTATCCTACGCAAGTGAATCCGACTCCTCCGCAAACTCCACATGCATTTAATCAGCAGTCGGGTCCAATGCCACAAACTCCATCTCATGGTTACATGCAATCGAATCAATCGAATCAAGTGCCCATCCCACAGGGTCCGATGCGCGGCTATACTCCGGCACCGCAGAGTCAAATGGGCGTAGCGCAAAATCAACCCAATTACCCGACCAATCAACCTGCGCAGAATGTGAACACACAGAATCAGACGCATAGGTATCCTCCGGATCAGTCAAATCAATCCACGTCGAATTCGCAAAATGCGGTCCACGGTTATAGTCATCATATAGTCCCGCAATCCGCAGCTTCCAATCAAGCAGGACAGTATTCTCAGCAGAATCAACCAGGTCCGGCGGTACCGCCATCAAACCAGACTCATCCTGGTTATCCATCAAATCATCCAAGTACAGCTGCGATGCCGCAAAATCCCTCACATCGATACGGAAGCGCGCAACAAACACAAGTGGCACAGAATCAACCTATGGCTTATCCGCCGAATCAGCAACAGCCTAATCCATCTTTGGCTCCGAATGATCAACTCTATCCCAGGCCGGACGCCGCAGTGTCGCAGCAAACGCAGAGTTATGCTCCGACTACAAATCAATTTTCAAACGATCGTTCGGGTACAGCCACCACCGGGAATCCCGGCAATAATTACACCGCTAATCAACCGCAGACGCAGAACCCCGTTATGCCAAATTATCCGTCGGACGGCTCACATCAGAACCCAGTGGCGGTTGGACAGATAAAGGAAGAGCCTTATTATATGCAGCGAAATTATCCGCAGACATTCCGACCGGATCAGCAATGTAATGATTCATACTATAGAGATCAAATGAATCCTGGCATGAACCGTTATCCGAATAATTACTTCCCGCAAAATTATCCGAATCAGTCGTATGACTACGCGACCGGTCATGGCACAGACATAAATTCGCGGCCCGACGAGTCCAAAACTCCGCAGCAACCCATCGGTGCTCATCCTCCCAGTGCGCCATGTGACAAAAATAGCAAAGATATGACATCCAGCATCGGTGTACAGAGTCAACCGTTGCATCAAAATAATCTTACTGGCGTATCAAACTATACCGCGGAACCGAATCGCCAGAGTTCAGCAACTCCTGCGCCTAGATCGGGACCGGGAATTAATTCGGCGCACAGTCCTCGATTGAATCAGAACGAACTATCAAAGGAGGATGAGAGAGAAAAAGAAGATCAAGTAGAAAAGGATAAAGAGGATAAATCTGACGACGAGACCCTCGTGAAAGATGAAGAAAAAGATTGCAAGAGTTCTCCTAGCGGGAAGGAAGATCCTGGAATTCCATATGATTGGGTATATTATTATATATAAACTATTACACCGCTAATCAATATTTTAATACCAAATAATGTATGTAAACATTTTTATTATTTTATGAAACAAAATATAAATTTTAATTTTTTTAATCTTGATGGATTAATTATTACTTAATATTTTGATTAATTAAATGATTAATTCTGTAATACTTTATTCGATTACAGGCAACAGAATTGATGAAAGGATATGTACCCGGATTGATAGACGCGTCTGGAAAAATGACTCTCTTCTTTTGCATTCTCGAGGAAGCTATTAAACTGGGCGATCGCGTTCTCGCATTCTCGCAGTCACTATTCACATTGAATCTCATAGAAGACTTCCTAGCACGAAATGACTTAAAATATCCAGATGGTCAAACCGATGCCTGGATTAAGAGTGTGAATTATTACAGACTGGATGGAAGCACGAGCGCGTTAGAACGAGAGAAGCTGATCAACGAATTCAATAACAATCCAAAGATTCATCTTTTCCTCGTTTCTACGCGAGCTGGTTCGCTGGGTATCAATCTTGTTGGTGCGAATCGCGCGATCGTATTTGATGCTTCCTGGAATCCTTGTCACGATACACAAGCTGTATGCAGAGTCTACAGATATGGCCAACAAAAACCGTGTTTCGTTTATCGATTGGTTACTGATAACTGTCTGGAAAGAAAGATCTATGATCGACAGATTAGTAAACAGGGCATGGCGGACCGCGTGGTCGATCAGTGCAATCCTGATGCACATCTTTCATTAAAGGAAGCAACGACGTTATCGTGGGATTGGGAAGAGGACAGCCAAATTCAGGATTTCTCGCAGATTAAGAACAGTTACTCGGACGAAGTTATGCACTGTGTGTTAGAACAGCATTCTTCGTTGCTTACCAAACAACCCTTTCATCACGAGAGTCTGCTCGTCGATCGGAAGGACAAGAAGCTCAGTCAAGCTGAGAAACGATTGGCCCGTCGTGGCTATGAACTCGAGAAGATGGCAGCTAATTGTTCTAGGCCCAGTTATAACTATGTTCCTGGAAATACAGCTACGCGAGGTATAGTTTATATTCAAGATAAAGACTTTATTATAAGTTAAAAGATAATTCGGCTCTGTGTATATACATTGATTATTTATTCCAGCAGGTGGATTACAAATCAGAGCAATTCGCGGCGGCGATGGTGGTCCTACACCAAAACCCGTTGCGTCTGTTAGACCTATGCAACAACGAGGTGCTGAAGGGTTAAATCCTCGAGGTGTTACTGGCAGTAGATGGATTCCGGCGGAAGTATGGCAGAGACAAGGAATGAGTGCTCAAGAAATGACGCTACCTCTAGATGTAGTTATACCAACGAATTCTCCGGATAAAGGAAGTATTGTTCTGAAAGCGGGTCAACGAGTAATGGTGCTAAAGAGTCCAAAAGGCATTTACATGCAGCTTGAATCTGGCAAAATTATAGCAATTCGCACTGCACTTAAATTGAATCAACAAAAGCGAGAAGAAGAAGGGCCGAAGAAAGGTGAGTTAAATTGCTATTGTTAATTACTTTTGAGTATTAAATTATTTGAAGATATTTTATTATTTAAAAATTTAACATTTTGCATTGCAGGCGTTTCCTCGATAATACAGAGGAATTCTAAGCCCGAAGTTGGTTTTCCCTTACGGAATAACTCGGCTATTTCCATAATACCCAAGTCATCCTCAAGTAACCAGATTAGCGGCCGGCCTCTCAATAAACCATCACCGAGCCCGAGTTACAAACCGTTTGGCGATAAGGAAATCTCTAAAAGACCCAAACCAGTCGCTACAGCGACAGCCAAACCTTATTTGAGTCAAGTAAATTTAACCAATCAAGTTTCTCTGTCGAGACTACCCAAAGTTAAACAAGAGCCAATGGATCATTCCACACTCGGAGACAACTCAAACTCGTCCGACGGTCAACTGAGAACCGAGCAACGTGTCGAAGAAGTTAGATTGGAAGACGTGGTGGCAGAAGTGAGCTCAAATACCGAGTATAGTCCCTCTAATCACACCCGTACTACTAATTCGGATACGGATACATCTCTGCCGAAATCCTCCGAGGAAGGCACTCAGGTTTACACGCCCGACACCATCTCCCTTGCGCAAAGCGTTCAAACACAGCATGACCACTCTGAATCAGAAATGCCACCAACATCTGACAAACAGTGTTCGCCGTCGGAGAAGGAAACTTCTAAACCGGACACAATAACAAACTACGGTCGGTCCTTCCATAGTCAAACGGAGAAGCGAGAAGCTTCCAATGAAGATATCGTTATTGAGGACACATCTCAAGTGACATCACAAATAACACCGCAGGTGACACCACAAGTTACACCACAGGTCGGAACACAGACGCACGCTTCTGGTCCAATGCCTTCTCTGTTGACGCCACAACCAGTACCATCAGTCATGCCGGTACCATCGACCATGTCAATACCACCAAGTTTACCAGTACCGTCAAGTATGCCTCCGAACATGCCACCAAGCATGCCAGTACCATCAAACATGCCGTCGAGCTTACCACCGAGTATGTCGGTATCATCAAATATGCCGTCGAACATACCGTCGAGTATGCCGGTATCATCAAGCATACCGCCAAGCATGCCGATATCGTCGAGTATACCATCAAGTATGCCAATAACGTCAAGTATGTCATCGAGCATGCCAATACCATCGAGTATGCCAATACCATCGAGTATGCCAATACCATCAAGTATGCCAATACCATCGAGTATGCCGATACCATCGAGTATGCCGATATCGTCGAGTATACCGGTATCGTCGAGCATACCGGTATCATTGGGTGTACCGATACCGTCTGCGTCTGCAAGAGTACCTTCGGAAGCACCTAAAAGTATCGCCGATTCAATCACCAACGCGACATCGACCGCTTCCGTTTGCACTAGCACCAATATTACTTCTCCGAAAAGTGCCGAGCCGACTCCGAGTATGCGAGACAACATGATTCAGGGTGATCCGACGCCGAGCGTACCCCAAGGATATCCCTACGCTCAATATCCGAGATACTACGATTACACTGATCCGCGATCCCGTTCGCTGTCCAATCCCTATGGCACTTACTTCCCCGGCGTTCCACCGCACACGGCAAATCCCAGCAGTAGACTGCCAGTAGACACGACGAAGCCTCAACCGGACTTAGGCAAGCCTATGGACGAGAGGCCCGTAATGAACGTGCCTACCGCTTACACCTCTCAACTACCGAGCATTACTGCCAAAACGCTAACGAGCAACCCTGCGACGGAGTCTAAGGGTACGGATAGTACGACGGTGACTACTACAGTGGCCTCATCGAGTAGAGACGAGACGCATATACCTACCGCGTTTAGTCATCCCACTAGTACGCGATATCCAGGGCCGTACCCGCCGGGCCCGTACGACCCGTATTCGCAGCATTATCCACCAGCGCCTGGCTCTTCCGCAGCTTATCCTCCAGGTGGTGAGTCTTGAGTCTTACTGCAAAATAAAACTAGAAATAAATCATTTTGTCATCTGCTTACATTTCAAATTTAATTTTGCCTCTTTTAATTTTTTTAAAAAGTTTCCTGCACTTAAGAAACGTGTCAACGTCTTTGGAAAATTTTATTCAGTTATGTTCATTAGAGAATATTAATGGCGAAATTAATCTGCAGGAGCACCCGGTTATCCAGCGTACGGTGGACCCAGCTACAACACAGATTATGCCCGCATGTACTCGGCGTTCCATGGTCCGCCACCTCCGACGGATCCCTACATGCACAGAGGATATGCCCCTCCTTCTTCGCATCCCCCTAATTACTATTCGCCGTTCCCGCATCCTCCGCCACCCTATCCCAATTATTCGTTCCTGCCGTATCCGAATCCGAATATGTCCAGCGAGCCTCAACCACCCGCTCAGTAGGGAAGCAACGTGGCTAAGAATAATCCTGGGTTGGTGGACGCGAGAAAGCCGTCGCAAAAACTCAAAGCGGTTGCGAAGCTTGATAGACTGAAGCTGTAAAACGCATTGATGTAAATATTTAGTCAGAAATATTGAGATATTAAGAGGATGTTTGATGGCAGGTATTCGAGTACTTCGCAATACTGATATGTAATGTCGTGAAGGACGAGCGCGATCGCCGTCACTATTGAACCGTGCAATCTGTTGAAATGTTCAGAATATTTTATCTCTCTTGACTTTCAACGCCGTTCTTGCGATGCGTTTTTGTTCACTAGTTAATTACAAGAAAATGTACTCGTCAAGTGGTACAAATCACTCCTTTGTTTAATCTTTCGGTTTCATAAGGGAGGCGTCTCAAGCGAGATTTTTTACGAGTGCTTAGATTACGCAATTTAGATTGCAATACGTTTCATACATAATTGCGTTCCTCGTGACTTTTTCTACTTTTTGTACTTGCGCGCTGTGCTTTGTCATTAGCCTTCTACCAATAGCTTCGTGATATCAGAACTGATGAGTTATTGACGCGTATGACTCTAGAAAGATTGAAGAAGGAGTAAATTGTACCATCCGAATGATCGAGAGGAAAGAAGGAGCGCTGTATACTATCGTTTAGCTTCACGCGTTACATTCAATCACTTAGACCATTTTTGTATATCTTGTATATCAGTTTTATAACAAAGAGGGGGATGGTCATTACTACGGAACAAAATTGTTGTACCAAGAAAGATTAATATCGACGATCCCGATTCGTGAAAGGATTGGAGGTAAAAGCAGATTTCTACATGAGATTTTGAGTTTATATATTTTTTTCAAGACTATTATGATATTAATCCATAACAATGTTTTACGGGTACTATATTAGAATTTATACGTAAGATTTTATGCTTCTTTTAGTTTTTATAATTTTTTTTAATCAGATGAGAGAGAGCAGGCTGAAATTCTCTTCATTTTAAGGAAGAAATGATGTATAAAAAACTTCCATGACAAATTTTTTCGCGACTTGTAATCGATCGACTGATCCCCCTTTATGATGGTATGGCAAAAGTAATGAATATTTGCAAGCTGTATAGACCACTGACATTGAAACTATATTATAAAATGCAGATTGAAATTCTTTCGCGCATGAACCATGTTAGAATCTACTGTTCAGTGAGATGCTTCTATTTCATCGTAAAACTTCACACATCATAACAATACATGTAATTGTTACGCAATTCATGATGATTCGATACTTTTACCCTGAAATTATTTATCTAAAGATTTATATCGGATAAAGCTTTGTTTTATTTGAAGCTTACTGTTTTTTATTCCACAAGTTGATGATTTTAATTTCAATACACAGTATCTTGCAATGGAATTATCGTCTAGATGAGAAATTCTAGAAAACGATATCAGTTAAGTGACACGTATTTAAGGTCCAAATTTAAATAATAATTATGTTTTTTAATATATATATATATTTAATATTAAAATTAATTATTTTAGATAATTTTACTCGAGAGAATAATTTCAGGATGAGAGCAATGGATCGTGCAGAGTTAAGTTTGATTTGCATTATGCGTCACTCTTCCGTAAATATATACTCTTTTTTTTACAGTGCATATTGTATTCTCTATGCTCTTTTTCTCGAGCGCTAAAATCAGTTGCTGTTGTCCGTGGCATCCGTCACGCCGCGTCTACATGTCGTCTCTTTCAAAGCATTTTCCACATACATACATTTTAAACGCGTAACACATACGTACATACAGTATTCATGGAACATTTAGCAGCCAGTAAATTACAGTCTACAGCATCCCTAGCGAGTTGTATATGGACTACGTATTATACTATTAAACGTTACGGTTTCCGAACTAGATAATCTTACAGTAGAGCGTAGGATTGTTGTTAACTAGAAATGTCTTACGACTTATAAAAAAGAGGGAGAGGAAGGAAGGATGCGAGGAGACTCGCCTCGTCTCTCGGACACGTAACGTAATAAGCGTTAAGGGGAGAGCCATGATTTTCAAGAGCGACTCTTCAGACTCGGAACTGTGATATTTTATTATTAATCTCGTGTCGAATTCGCGCTGCACGCTCTTGCCCGGAATCGAAGTCGCCGGACCTTGGTTTCGGCGGGAATTTCGCGGGCGGGCCCCCGGAGGTTCCCCCCCGCGACGCTCGGTCGAAATTGTTGCATTTACGTTAGCGTAAGTCAATCGGGTGCACGAGATGGCTAATCCGTTTTTCCAAGTGGGACGCAGAGACGCGCACGGGTCTATCATGGTGCTCCCTGTATACATTATTATAGACCAGTGGTATTCAACCCCCTTTCGACCCCGGCGTTACAATTTCCCCCCTCCGAAAGCATCCCCTTCAAAGATATATGTATGTAAAAGATCTTTTTCCTCCAGAATTTCGTATACTCTTCCGAAGACGCTCTCGCGGCCGCGAGGGATCTTTTATAGAACTTTTTTCTTTCTCATTTTCTACGACGTTTTACATTCTCCGTTTAGTATTGCGCTTTTTCTCCGACGAGTTTCTTCTGCACGGTTTTTTGCGAGGGCTTTTTGACGAGGGAGACGGCAGCTCCTCATATGAATTGTCTCAGAATCTTACGGATACATACGACACAGAGGTATCCTTTTTCTTTTTTTTTTTTTTACATATACACATCTCCGTACTTACCAAAGTTCTCTTTTTAGCAGATCTTATCGCCTAGAAAGCGAAAGTCTTGACGCCCCCGCGGGGGGCACTTCAGGTTGAATACCTCTGATTTTAGACGAATTATTCTAGCGAGATAAGCGTTCATGCTGGATATATGATTAGTAATACTGTGTCTCCCGTGACGGCTCTCGGTTGTTGTCTGTTCGCCACGCGATGAAATGCGACGTCCCACCCACCCTCATCTCCCTCACGGTCCTCTTACCCCCTCGTTTACTTGAGACCATGTCGCGGCCGCACGTTTCGTAGGTTCTAAGTGTACAGGTGTTACGTTTTAAGCGCGACGCTCAAGTAAGCTGTGCAATGCCACGCGAACAGACGACAGGGAGACCGTCGCGTAAAAAAAAAAAAAGAAGCGAGAGAGCCGTACACCATTGTTCTGAAAGCGGTTGCGGACCATCCATTCCAAATATCCGGGATCTGTTGAGTTCTGTTTCATAAAGATCACCCTCGACCGCGCCGTCGAAACCGGAAGTCACGCGGTGGTTTGAACGCGTGGCCGGCCCTTCGAGTTCCGTTCGCGCGCACAAAACTCGCATTCGACGATGGTGTTTCAAGGGTTGAACGCAGGATGCGAGCACAAATTGGCTACTCGTTAACGTTTCACGGTTAAAGCAGCGATGATCTTGATCGATTTTAGCTTGACATTGCGCATAATTTGTATAATTTATTATATAATTCGTATTATGTAATAAATTAAATTGATAAATCATATTTATAATTATATATATTATTATATTTGTAATGAGATAAAATATATATAATTTCATTTATTTGTAATGAGATAAAAGAGGAAGGCGAGATACGGGCATTTGAGGATCGACCTGCGCCACTCTCAGAACAATAACGGCTCATATATTTGCAGAAGGAAAGCAATTATTTCATCTCTGTTATAGCTTTTTTGCCATTTACATACTTGTACATACCCATTATTTACATTTCATACTTTATTTATTATTATACATTAGCCATTATTATCGCTTTTTTTTCGATGTCAGAGTATTACCCTTATGTAAAATAAATTGTTTACACTGATGAGAACATTGTTTTGCTCATACTGCATTTTGTTACGCAAAGCAAGAGAGAGAGAGAAAGAGAGAGAGAGGAATGAAAGCCTATGTATATTTGTCCTTTTCAACAACATTCAACTTTACTATTTCAAGATAGGAAGTAAGCTCGCAAGCTCGCGTTTTCCCCGCGTGCGAAAAGCGGCCGATCTGATCTCCAGAACAGACTACTTTTGTCAGGCAAATCTCTTGAGAGACAGACGTAAAATCGTCCAGTAGACAATAAATGAATCTCGCTATCGTATCGACAAGAAGTCTCGGAAACCGCGGAAGAAAGTCTTTGAAAAAGGACTCTGGAAATTAAAGTTTCGAAGGCTCGGGTTTTCGTGGCGGGATTTCGGGATATCGGAGGAATATGCAGGAAGATTTCAAGACGATTTGACAAATCTGTCGACTTAATTGTGCTCTCGTTCGTGGTGACGCGAAAATCTGGAAGAAAAAAAAAAGGAACATTTCAGACGGCCGCTTTCAGCTTGCGGCGAAAACGCGCCGCGATGCATGTATAAAACTCTTAGTATCTTAAAGAATGATTTATGTGGGGCCGAGGAATTATTAAGCGAGCAAATTCGTTTGATCAGCGCGAGAAATCCGTCTTTCAGTCCGAAATTCTGCGTCGACGTGACATGAGATTTTTCGCGACGCCTGCTGTCTTCGTCTGTATACGCGTTAGGGTGGATGCATGTTACACGCAGGCTGGATTTATTAAAAAGTTATAATAAATTTGCCAGCGGCGAATTAACAATGCTTTCGTGTCGCCTCCTCTTCTTCGTTATGTTCTTTTAATAAGCTTCGCGGTTTCCATTGCGGTTTTTCTATAAATCATGTTATAGCGTATGTGTGAGAACAAAATGAGATAATTAATTAATGAAATAAAAAAGTATTCGGATATTAAACGGGCTTGTTTTCTACGAATAGCTTGAGAGATTCGTAACGTTATATAAATGAAAAACCGTACATGTTTTATTTTGTTTCGTTTTAAAGAACGCTTGTGTGAGATATAATCTTTAAATAAGTAATGAATTTATAAATGATTTATATGTGATACTTACACAGAGTTATAATGGTTTTCATTGCAATATTATGTTTAACTGTCGACTTTACAGCAAGATTGCTGATTGTAGTAAGTGCAAATAAATGTAATTAGATATTTTTTATAAAGTAAATCCAAGAGTAAATTTTATTTTTTAATATTAATAAGCACATGAAATAAAGTGAAATAGCATATAATTATTATTTCTAATTTCATTATTATTTGAAAACGTGACATGTTATTAATTTTTAACATTTTTTTTTCGTTATAGTTTTATTTTTTATTTATAAATATATTTTTATAGTTTTTTTATTAAAATAAACTTTTATTTCTCGCTCCAAGAATGCTCCAAACTTCAACTACATTATAATGCAGTATTAAATTCATGATTTACTGTTATACAAATGTCTCAGACAAGCATATTTGTAATGCAGTGATATATAATTATTTTTCTATATTTAGCACTTGAAAGAACATCAGTTTTATTAGTATCTTGTCAGTGATAGTACTTTGTTAATGCAATTTCATTGAAATTATACTGATTTCAATTTCCCGCGCGAATGCTGTCAGTAGCGTACGACGTCGAGCACAGTGCTTCGCATAACCTAAAAATTCGCCACGGTGCGAGGTCGCATGGCGCGCCGCTGGAGCGCGTGGTCACTGCATGAAGGTGCATCGCACAATCACTTTCGCGGCGAATGCGGCTCCTCGGGCGCAGTTTGCATTATATTGCGTGTAGGATAACAGCCTACCGCGTCTCCAGCAACGTTCCGCTCACGTGGCCACCTGTCAGAAGCTTCGCAGCCTACGATATCAGTCAGTGGGGCACCAGGAAGAGGAACAGGAACCTGAAGCTCGCCCTCGCATTCGACATGACAGATCCTAAGATCGAGGAAGTCTTAGCGCCGCTCCGGGCGAGCGTCAAGGAACAAGTGAGTTCCATATGGACCCACATGCAAAGTAGGGACCATGTGTCTCGGCGAGGCTTTCTAGTATTAAAACAAAAGCAACAGTGAGAAGGCTTTCTGGTGTCATTTATCAATTCTTATCCTGCAGAGAGAATTAATTCGTACAATCCAGTGGGTTTATGCCCAACGAATCTGTGGACTCGAGTTCAGAATTGTGGACATACACAGTTAGACTACAAACATACAAAACACATTTTCGACTTTGTTTCTTAATCAATTCATATCCTAGTATATTGCATCATTATCTATTCTGTGTACTGCGTTATCCTATTCATTTAAAATTTGGCTGTATCGAACCCATAGTTTGGATGCCATATGAGTTGAAGAAGAAGAAAAAGTACCGATTCTTAGCAATGCTTTGGTCGATGATTTTTTTTTCTTTAAACATTAGTAAATTTTGTACAATAGATAATATTGATATAAATATTATTCGTGGTTTATTCTTTTATAGAATTGGAGTCTTCGTCTGAAACATATTTTGAAAAAGATTTGTTTACTTAATGTTTACTTAATTATTAATGAATACAAATACTGTGTATGATAAATTTTTCTTCTATTATGTATAATTAATACCATACATACTCTTGAAGAATATAAATGTATCACATATGATAGGATATCTTTATTATTACAGTTATTAAACTATTATATTTTTATGTTATTTTCTTATATATGCGAATGTAATATACAATTAAATCTTTTTGTAAGATGTAACCTATTGTCTTTTGTAGGGTGATTATGTGCGGAAGCTGAAATCTGATGGCGCTCCAGAATTGGACATCAAAAAAGCTGTGGCGGAACTGAAACTGCGCAAAAAGCTACTAGAGAACAAAGAGCTGTCTCTAGCTTCTAATACAACGTTCGACAGGGCAAGGATGGAGGATCTCTTGAAGCGTCGATTCTTCTTAGATCAATCCTTTGCGATTTACGGTGGTATTACCGGTCAATATGACTTTGGACCCATGGGTTGTTCGTTGAAAACAAATTTAATAAACGCGTGGAGAAATTTCTTCGTGTTGGAGGAACAGATGCTGGAAGTTGATTGTTCCATTTTGACGCCGGAGCCGGTGCTGAAGGCATCCGGCCACGTGGAGCGATTCGCTGATCTGATGGTGAAGGATGAAGTGACCGGTGAATGCTTTCGGCTGGATCACTTGATCAAAGCGCATTTGGAAAAGATAATTTGCGACAAGAAAACGAGCGAAGAGACGCGCGAGGAATGCAGAGACATCATCATCAAGCTGGACGGTATGACGAAAGACGAAATGGCCGCAGTGTTGTCGAAATATAAGATGAAATCACCAGTTTCCAACAATAATTTGACCAAACCGATAGAATTCAATTTGATGTTCGGCACTCAAATCGGACCATCGGGACTCATCAAAGGTTTCTTGAGACCAGAAACGGCCCAAGGTATCTTCGTGAATTTCAAGCGACTATTGGCATTCAATCAGGAACGGCTGCCGTTTGCCGCGGCGCAGATCGGTAACGCCTTCAGAAACGAAATCTCGCCGCGATCCGGACTCATCCGCGTGCGAGAGTTCACCATGGCGGAGATTGAACATTTCTGCGACCCGAATGATAAGAATCATTCCAAGTTCGAGACAGTCAAGGACATAAATATGCTACTGTATTCGGCTTGCAATCAGATGGACGGCAAGAGCGCGGAACGGCTCGCCATAGGCGATGCCGTTTCGTCCGGTTTGGTGGCGAACGAGACGCTGGGTTATTTCATGGCCAGAATCCATCAGTTCTTACTGAAAATCGGCGTCGATCCGAACCGCCTGCGTTTCCGTCAGCACATGAATAACGAAATGGCGCATTACGCCTGCGACTGTTGGGATGCCGAGTGTCTGACATCTTACGGATGGATTGAGTGCGTAGGATGCGCCGACCGGTCCGCCTATGACTTGACGCAGCATACCAAGGCCACTGGTGTGAAATTAGTGGCTGAGAAGAAACTACCCGCTCCGAAAACGGTGGACGTTTGCGAGATCATGCCGAACAAAGTGTTGATCGGCAAAACATTCAAAAAGGACAGTAAGGTTGTGCAAGACGCACTAGCGGCATTAGACGAAAAAGAGATTGTGTCGTTAGAGACGATCCTCAACAGGAATGAAGAATACCAGTTGAAAGTACACGATACCTTCACCGCGACGATCACCAAAGACATGATAGAAGTAAAGCGATACCAGAAGACCGTTCATGTGGAAGAGCTTATACCGTCAGTAATTGAGCCTTCCTTCGGCATTGGTCGTATTATGTATGCTCTGTTCGAACATAATTTTAAAGCGAGAGAAGGTGACGAAAAGAGAACGTATTTCGCCCTGCCGCCAGTAGTAGCGCCGTTGAAATGTTCGGTGTTACCGCTCAGTGGTAACGACGAATTTGTGCCGTTTGTAAAGAAATTATGTAAGTGAAACATATGAGTTTTAATTGTAACATTGTACGTCTTGATATTAGACAAAATGTTATTTTTTTCTTTTTTTTGATCTGTAATTTTCATATATAGTTGAAAGTATATATAATAGATCTAAAACTTTTGATGTTGATAGCCAAAATAAATATAATAATATTTTACAGCGCAAGATCTTACGAGAGCGGATGTCTCACATAAAGTGGACGATTCTTCTGGTAGCATAGGACGCAGATACGCTCGTACTGATGAAATAGCAATACCGTTCGGTATTACTATCGATTTCGATACTTTGAAGACGCCGCACAGTGCAACACTCAGAGATAGAGACAGCATGGGACAAGTTCGGATAAACGTATGTATATTTTTTTTAATATATCTACAAAGATTTACATGAAATTAGAATCATACATGTAAATTAGTTTAGAAACAAAATTTAATCATTGTTATCATTGAGATAAATAAAGTATATAAAGAAATTAAAAGATTTTTCATTTTTTTAATGTGTTTTAACATTAAATTTTTAATTGCAGTTGGACGAGTTACCTGGCGTTGTGAAGGATCTTTCTTATGGAAGGACTACTTGGGAACAAGTGGAGGCAAAGTATCCCAAATTTGAACAACAAGAATCAACAGAACCATAGAGAAATTAGATAGGCTTGAGAAGAATTTATTTGTATTATAGAACTGTATCTTGAATGGCGTCTATATAAAATTTTTATATATTCAGAATATCGAGATATTTGTCAAAAAATATACTATTAATTTTTGGAAAATTTGAATCAAATATTTATGTGTCAGACAAGTTTGTATAACAGATTTCAGAAATTTACTTAATATATACTAATGTATTTATTGAGAAAACAATGTAAATTTTGAGAATCTGCAGGTGATATTTTGCATTCTTTTGTATTGTATTCTTTTTTCTTCTTGGTATACAATCCAATCACTCGCATTTTTCAGAAGCATTTACTTATTTAAAAGTTTTTATAAACGCTAATAAAAAAAACTTTATAAAAAATATAAATCTATTCCTCGATGATTCTATCTTATTTCAATATTCCTTATTAAATAATACTATTCATTAATAAGAATGTAAATAAATGACAAAGCTAAATGTAAAATATTAACAGGATACATATTGTATTTGACTAATATTCTTATTGTCTAAATTCGAGTAATTTATATTTTAAATTATGATTTTTATTTTTTTAAATATATTTTTTATAATTGCTTATAATATTTTATAAATTAATTTAATTTTATAAGAATTATTATTTTATTAAGGGCCTAAGCAGAATGGCTGACTTATATGTTTTATTGGTTTAAGTCTTTGTCTTAAAGCAACGCACAATACTGTTTTATTACATATGTCTTAAAACATGATAAGTCGGCCATTCTGCTTAGGTCCTAAGAAAAGATGATTGAGACAGATTTGAACAATTATATTACAGAAAACAAAGTGGATAATTCTTATATGAGAAATATTGAAAATACTAAAAAAACAATTATATTTGAAAAAATAATCAGTAATCATACTACGTAAACTTTATTACATCTTAGTAAAAATTCTATTAGAAACGGATAAAACATGCATTCTATCCTTTCCGTTTCTGTTTTACTACATAGCCACGCACACAGAGACACATACATTTATATATATATACAATATACACAGGGAAAGAAACGCATAGTAATTCAATCAGAAGGAAGAGATTTTTATCAAGAATGTACATACTTTGCTTTTTTTTACCAAGAATGTACCTGACATACGAGAGCCAATCAGCGTTCGCATTATATTCGTGACGATTTGTCCGAGCGCCACACATACAAGCTTACGTTCGTTCAAAAAACCGAGACCGCGATCTGGCATCACTACCGAATCAGTAGTTAGTGGTCGAAATGGCGGACGAGACGTGCGCGAAAAATCGTCCGTCAAACGTCCATTCGGAAATTCGGGTTAATCGCGAATAATCGAGTGACTCGGACACTGAAATCACGATATGCTGCGTACCGCGAGTAAAAATGCGTAAATATTTTTCGGAGCGCGTCGACAATACGCGTCACAAGCTGGAAAGTAACTTCGCGTATGAACTCCGAAGGAAAATACACCGGCGGGGGACATCATTATGAGATCGAGGTAAGTGATATAATACAAGTGGCATTAACGATAAAAATAAATAAGACAATTGCCATACATAGAATAGCGATATACAGTATAAGTAGACGGCATACGATTGACATTATTATATTAAAGATATTTGAATTACGGGTGGAAGCGCGATTTATTTCATAGCGTGAAGTTGGCGAGATGTATGTACTACATTAGTTGAGGCAGCCAATCACAGCACTTGATTCATATTCAATGTATTTCAGATTGATGCCTACAATTAATGTGAACGACATGGCGATCGAGCAGCGCGCGCGAAAAATCGCGCGTGAGTTATCCGCGCGGCAAGGCGAGTTAGAAATGCAATCGAGCGGTAATGACAGTGAAATTACGACATATGGCGCGTCGCGAGTGGAAACGTATTGATATTTTCCGGGTGTCGTCGATGATTTACGTGCGGAGAGTAATCACGCGTTCGGACTCTATATGGACAAAGGTATCGGCGCCGTAAAAAGAATGAAGCCAATTGTAACGGCTTGCTCTGCGAAATTTGCCATATTCGTATTATTCAGTGTCCGCGAAAATCAGTCGTAGCGTTCGAATCTCGTTTCATACGTGTATATGGATCGGATCGACCTCGGCGGTTAAAGCGAATATAGCGGACGAAACGCGCGGGAAAAATCGTCCGTGACGTATGTACATACATACTTATTCGCGCGAGAAATCGGATTAGAAATGTAATCGAGTGGTTACGACAGTGAAATTACGGCGCTTAAAATGTCGACGCGAATAAAAATCGCGTCAATATTTTCCGAACATTGTCGATAACTCACGCAACGGAAAACGAGCTCGTGTTGCGGATTTGGCAGACGCGGACAGGATCACTGGGCGATCGCTGAGAAATTGTGGTAAGTCAATTTAGTCAGATTTTATTAAATGCTAGAATTATTTTTACTGTTTAGTGTAACGAATAAATCCTGTTGACTGCACGAATTAAATATACTTAATAGCTCACGGAAGTAGTCTTGAATGATTTTACACAATTTATAATTGTATCAAAGGATTAACCAACTGTGTCTTAATTGTATATTTATCTTGTACGATAAATGTCTTTTGCATTCTCGCGTGCGTTATCTAACACGCACGAGGACCGTGTCGCGCATTCTTGCGCACCGCCGTGCGTGTCGGAGCCAAGGATTTCGTGGGAGCGTGAAAGCGGAAGGAAGAGGGAACGAGGGTGAAACGGAGAAGCTTTCCGTGGGTGCGGATCCAATTATCCACAGTGGCTCTCGAGAAGGAGAGAGACGAACGTGTCCCTAGGCGGTAGAGAGAAAGAGAGAGAGAGAGAGGATAGGGCATCGAGATTTTTCTCCTCTTTTTCTTCCTCGGCGTACCAACAGCCCTCCGCGCGAGGACGTGTCGAATCGATTCTTCGCGACTCGTTTACAAGTTGTTCTGCGAATGGCACTTCGCGAACTGCCGTGCGTTATCCCTCTTTCACAAACTTGCGTAGGCGAGACGCAAATGCACCTTGCTTTATAATACGAGATTTTTTTAATCGGTTATTTTGGGCAAATTTCCAAAGTTGAGATAATAATGTAACGTCTTTTTCGTTATCCTTAAAGCAGCTTTCTTTATTCAAATGGCTCATTCTGCGATTATTCAACAGTGAGTTGTTTGATAAAAGCTACAACTATCTACAAACCATTTACAAATTCAATATCTTTCGCGCAAATAAGTTTTTATTATATTATCGAGTTAATTAATAATATTAATGAATGGAAACGTTTGCTTATACTCTATCAATTTTTTTAAATTTACATCACCCAGTTCTAGATCAGTTGATGAAATTTCACTGCAGAGATTTATGTGATTAAATTTCTAAAAATATAAATAGTGAATATTTAAAAAATTCAAGCGATAAGACAGCTCTGATTTTATCCCTTCAAACTAAGCGTAATTGTTTTATTAATAATTCCAAAACTGATTTGCCAAGGAAGGAATATGAAATGTAATTCTCTGTCTCTTAAATTCTGGAGATAGAAATAAAGTAAAAGATTGATTTATATTTCCTCTGAGATTTCTGTCAAGTAGTTTATTTTAGAAAATAAATGAATGATCCTTCGTTCAAGTTTGATAGTTAGCGTAGCAATCCCGAGCATCGTCACCGACCGAGAATCAGCTTACAGCTCGTATTCTTGGCACTGGGCTATAAAAACATTGTTTTGTTTCTGTCTTCATCTGGAGCGGTCCCGGTGTGGAACCTATTCAGCATGTCTATTGGGAATTCAAACGTCTTCTTTTCGTACTATCTTTCTTTCTCTTCGTAAACTCTACCTATTCCATCGCTATTTCTTTCGCTCTCATTCAGTTGCAACTCGTTGATGCAACCCGTTGAATTACGACTTTCGTAATTCAACGCCGATCCCAAAAATAGATCCACCAGGAAGAACTTCTATTTGCGTCGCGGCAGGTCCGCGCGGCATTATTACTTTTACACAGGCGTCTATAGAGTGTCTCGGAACAATCGTGTAATATATTAATCATGGTATACAAACGAAGAAAAACAGTTTCGAAATCTTTCAAATCTCTGATAACTTTCGAAATACTCTCTAGAAGCTAAAACAGTTTAAAAAAATAAAATGTACAAATTTTTAATTTGTAATTCAGATTTTAACTTACGAAATAATATTGAAAAATATTATTTATAAAATTTATAAAATTTGTATAAAATAATGGAAAAAATAAATGGAAGAAAGAACCGTGTAAAATAGAAATTTAAAGTTTTTTTATATTATTATGAGACAAAGCTATTATATTTAGAGTTAATTGCTCGTTCATTATTCAGTAATAGATTTCGTACTAAAAATTGAAGCTTGGAAATTCCATTAAATATTCGTTAAATTCTCGTGTAGAATAAATTTCTTGCACCGAGTCCATAATCAAGAAAGTTGGAAAGAAAACGAGAGAATTCGGAGACACCCTATACATATCGCGACTTTATGGTTCCCGTGAAAACATTTATTGGGGCGTACCAAAGGGATATTTGTAAACGAAAAATCATTTCAGCTGGTGTAACTCTCTCGAATAATTCCATAACTCTTGTTCCCCGCCTTCTCGCTTCGACTTATCTATTTTTGAGGGTATAACTGCTTGCGCGTAGGTGAATGAAGGTCTTCTGGATGTTCGCGAACGGGTTGTTAACGCGCAAAAAAAGTATCGCCGGTTTTCCCGTTTCTCCGAGTTTTAATTGGTGCCATGTAATAAATGTTTGTACGACGTATTACGAGGCACTGCGCACATTATTAATTCTAAGTCTGTTTATATGGCGGCTCGGGAAATGATAGAATCAGGATTTATTCGTTAATTGAGTCGTTTCGGCTCATTAGCCACGATTTGATTAACTACTATTAGTCAGTATTAAATATTCTGATACTTAAACCGCTAATCAAATCAATTTATTATTGCGTTAATTCCTATTACTACTGCTTAATTCCATTATTATTATTTACTAATCCGTATATTGTTATCAAAAGTTTTGTCGCAAATTATTTGTGTAATACATTACCAAAATACGAAACGTTTTCTCGGTACACCCTATATATATATAACACAGCGGAGAAAAGACCTCTCTGCACTACGTTCATGCTACTCGAATTTTAATTGCGTCGCATAATGCATTCATACAACACGTTACGAGACGTTGTGCACATTAGTATACTCCTAATTGGCTACCTTAAAGTGAAAATTAGTCCACGACCGAGGAATACTTATCAGTATTCGCAGACAAGTATCTTAAATAGTTCCTAAACAGACGGAGCATCTTTTTTTATGCTTCATTTTTAATCATTGAAATTATAATGAGATCGTTATTAGACACGACAAAAATTAATTTATAAATATTATACAAGATTATATGTAAATGACATATATCATCTGTGACTCTTGAATTGTTATAAAATGTTTTTTTATTTTTACAAGTCTTTTCAGTTCTTTTTATACAAAAATTCCAAACATTAGAATTTATAAAATAATACAAAAAATAAAATATTTAAATTAAATAAAAACAGATACAAAAATTAAGAATTTTTTTACATACAATTTAAAATGGTTTATTTATTATGAAATATTGTAGAACTTATTATACAATACTACATGTTCTATTACAAATTATATTCATGTTTGAGGAAAATCTGTCTCACCTTCGTAAAAAAAAAGTGTTTTAACTACCTTTGCGTGTTTAACTAAAAACGTGTTTGAACTGTAGATACAAATGTAGCATAACGACGGATCGTTAAATCGTGTCGTGGCCGTTTTACGCTATGAATTTGCATAAATATCTTTCGGTCTTACGACTCCGCAAATCGTAACGTCGGTTATACCCAGACCGCGACTTTCCCGGCAATCTATCTGTCGCGTTTAGTTAGTATCTTCCTTACCTGCTTCTTTTTTCTCCTTCCCTCCGACAAAGGTGGAAGGTTACGTCATCTCGTGCAAAACTTTGTGTAGGATTTTATGGTCGGTAGAGGTGCTCTAAAGTCCCTCGTACTATCCGGTTTGTACAGTGTAAAAAGGTATTAATCGCCCCGGCTTATTAAGTGCGTGCGCTCTTACGGGACATTATCGGATAAATTATTACCGGTACATCGGGATTAATTAACAGAGGCGTATCGTTGCGCTGATGGAAGCGGATTTAATGCCGCCCGCTCGATAGAAAGAGCAAATAAAGACTTATAGTACTCTGTACGTGCGTGTACGGCAATTTCTGTGATTTTTGTTATTTTCAGTTAATAAAGAAACTGCAGCTACCAGATTTTATAGTCGCGTATAATATATGTACTTTTCATAAATCAAAGTTATTTAGTGTGAGGCTGATGTTGCAGTTAAGAAGAAAACCAACCTTCCTAAATATTCCAACTTGTTTTGATCAAGCTTGTCGGTTTCCATCGACCAAAGTTAATCGCTCTAACACTCGTTCTCTCCTTTTTCTTTTGTATGGCCTGAACGATCTCGATTTTACATGGTCGTTCGAGCGATGTCGAGACGTCCGCGCGCATTCCGAAGATTTCATCGTTCGCTCGCAAGCACATCGCCAGCGCCCGACAGCTTTTCGATCATCGGTTGTTTTACTTGTGCATTGGTACGAAACAGGTACGGCGGTATGCCGGGGTGGGAATTTATAGGCGTTAATTAATGTTATTCATTAGGACTGGTCGCGCGCCTTTCGGTAGCCGAATTCGAACTGCCGGAGACCGCTGATTAGATTACTGTAGTACGCCGTTCCCCGATAGACCACACAAGGCGAACACATACTCGCGTCCCGCGACACTGAAAAATGTCGCCCACACGCTGAGAGACGCGAAAATGTCTCGTGAGAAAATATTAGAACTCCAGTAATTGCGACATCCCATTTCGTACAAGTCCGGTACAATTTCGGTCGCAAAAGTGCGGGATGTTTTCGAGTTTAACAAACTTTTATCTCTTGCAGAACAAACTTTTATTTGAAAGTCGTTGATATCGCCCCAAAATCAATCTAAAATAAAAACATTTAATGTCTCTAATATTAAGGATCATTGCATAATTCTTCTTCAGTGCTTTGTATTGACGAGTGAAATAAAATAATTTTATATTTATTATGTAATAAAATTTGGAAATATCGGCTGTTACTGAGACGATCAATTTCGGTTAATTTTTAGCGGGAAAGAATTTGAGGTTTGCTTCTACTTTGCCCTCTTCCTCCCTCATAATTTATCGAAAAGTGGGCCTGATGAAGCGGTCTGATTAGCAGGCTTGATTTATCGCTTCTTTATACATATATCTGGCGCTCGCAGCAATGGGTATCTTCCCTCTTCTCTCTCTCCTTAGCTCGCGGTCTCGTTAAAATTTATTCATGATTCGGCAGTGAGGCACCCTTACTTCTCTCTCGAGAGACTGGTTCGACTGGTCGCGGTCCAAATATTCATCGAGGCCCCGGCCTATTTTCCGCGTAACGCGATAGGGACTTAATACCACTTGTGAACCGGTCGCGAGGATCTGATTTATCGAACGGCGGTATCGACTTTGTTCGGCTAATCCTCCGCGTTTTTCTTCGAGCCGTTATCGCGGCGCTCTTTCATTGACCCGCCGACGTACGCCGAGTACTTTGCATGTTAAAGAGTACAGTTAATGAGTAATCAAATCGGTCTTACTGATAACTTTTACGAATTTGCATCTCTTGATTAACGACGCTATGTACGAGAGTTCGCGTTGCTGCAATTTTATGAAGCGTATTCTTTCTTATCTTTCGAAACATCTTAAGAATATATAATTTTAACACTTACAATCAGATCTTTGAGGGCCTGGCAAAGATTTAAATTCGGGTAAGCTCTGTGGCCGTGTAGTTCGGAAGAGTGATGCACCGACACCACTTCGGCTTTGTAGGCGTATGTACGCCTGTCTTTCTTCGTGCCTTCAGCTTGTATTGTACAATACAATGGGTTACACGGCATCAGCAGGTCACAGAAAAAGACGGCAAATCGCCCACCTCTGAAACTAATAAGTATTGTCCATCAGACGCATTGTTTTGGTGCCTACGTGTAGGGCGTACAACATGTTCGAGATACGAGTTACACTTTAGATCGCTAATGTCGTTCTAAGATCATCGTATTGGCTTCGCGTATTGGTTAGCGCATGTCTCGTAAAAATTCGATAAAATCCGTTCGATTATCAATGTTAGATAATTAAGACTGAGAACAAAATTTTTAATAATATTTAAGTCGGAATGCTTTGAAGAAATAAAATTGATTTTTATTTAATGTTTTTATTAACATGAAATGATAGCCGATTTTATTTGAAAGTCTGATGAAATTCCGACTCTCTCCAACAATTCCAATTATTAATCGTATTAATCATATAATCAATAATTTGAACATTTGTTTTCAAACTCATATTCTTTATTTACTATAATTATATTTTATTATTATAAATTTACGATGTAGATAACTCACAAAATTCAACGAATATTTATTGATTTATATTCCTTAATGGCTCCTTATATTGCGACATTAAATATACCTACTTACAATACAAACTGTTCCCGATTTCATATTAATTCATGATTGATGCGCCCATAATTCTCGACACAATTCCTGATTCTGCTTTACAGGCTTTATTTAAGGCACTTTAAAGCGCTTGTTATGACTACCCGCATTTTAATTTTTACACTCCTAAGGTGTCATAAATCAGTTTTGCAAGTCTCTGGTGCCTTTACGAGGCGGTTAGTTATTACTTAATATTTTGCGGTCGGTTTTTTTTTGCATTAGTTCGCCAATTGACTTAAAGTTATAATTAAAGTCGCACGCTTCTATACTGATAATGAGAATTTCAATCTGTAGCTGCTTTTCACAAAATTATGCAATAATGTAATAATATAGTGAACTAACTACTAAAAAAATATACTTCTATAATATTTAGAGTCAGCTACATATGACATCTGTTAATAACTCGTATATTACAAATGTAAATTATATATTACAAGTTATGACTTTTTTTTATTTACTAAGATCTCTTACTAGTTCGAGTTATTCACAAAAGACAAGTCCTGAACCGTGTGAACTATAGTTAGTCATACTTTTGGTCAAGACCCATTCTTCTAGGGTCTCCGTTGTTCGCTTTCCGCCACTATTTACATAACACTCCTAAGCATCACGTTTCGGGTTTAACCACCTCTTCGGGAAATCATATTAACCAAATACTGTGGTCGTTATACGCGTAGGAAATATATTACTGCGAGACCCCCTCGGGATCCGTTCAATGGAACGTAGAAAGGAGGAAATGGTCCTCTTCCTTCTTCTTCTTCTCCATCTCTCTTAGCGTTCGCAGAGACCCGTCGCATCTTCGAATTCTTTACGATTCCTATTCAATCTCTTTATCGCCCCCTTGACTCGAGAATTCCATTCTCGGATTTTGTATATATAGTCGCACGAGAACGCATAGAAGTTCTGAGATGCTGCAAAAGAATGTACCTGCACGCATCCTCTTTTTTCTCGAATTTCTTGAAATAATTTAATGCAACAATGATTGGTGTGTTTTAGAAAAAATTTTAAAACATCAATTTTAAACTTGAAGAAATGTTTCTTTTTTTATCAAGCTTTAAAAAAAATGGCGAAAACCAATGCACTTAGGTAAATTTCCAATCCAAAAGAGTTCTAGGTTTCTTGCTTTATTACAATTTTTATTAAATTATTCTCGTGGCATAAAACTTTTATAGAACTTCAAGTCAAATTATATAACAATAAGTCTAAATTCTCATAGATTATAGAACGGAATAAATAACCGCATCTGCTTCTTTGTACACGTCTGTATCTCAGGGGAGGACATGGCAGTGGCTGAATATGAATCAAGTGATGCTCAGCATTGTTTTCGCGATAAATTACGAAGTTATCCCGCATAAATTGCATTCTGGTGTCCGGCTCGAAACAGGTGGGGCGGCGGGGACCGGGAGGGAAACGGCGTTGCCCCCTTCTCCTTTCGGGCGCGAAATAAATTGGCCTTTATATTAGCGCGAGCCGCGACATAAATCCCGAGTGCTCATTGTATCGGTCCTCGTGGGTGTACGACGCACGACTCTGTGTGCACACGTGGGCAAAATCCGCTTCCCTCGGCCGTCGCAAAAGTGGCGCGATCGCGCGGGTGGAGGAAACGCGGAAGAAAGGGAAGAGAACTTTACCTAACGCGGCGGAGTGGCACCGCAGATTGCTGTAACACGCACCGCACCATCGAGCCGGTGACACATGGGTGAGCCAGTGTCGCCACGTGCGACGTAGGAGACCGGAACTGTGCAGCGAGAACGAACTTCGAATTACGCGCGTGCGAAATAAAACTTAGATTCTGTCGAAAGAAACGTTAACTCAAGAGATGCGGTAAAGAACTTTCGGATAAACGAAATCGCGAAGTTCTCGTTTCTCGTAAACTAACTAAACTACTGCAATCTTACACGTTCGACACTTTCGTATACCTTTCGTATACCGAAATAGCACTCTAAGTTCCGAAAAAAAATCACCTCATTAGATAAAAGATTGATCGTATCGAGAAGATAAAAATCGTTTCGTACATGACGAAATTATATACACCTACTAAAGCTTTCACCAAAATGTAAGAGGGTACTTCGTAAAACATTGTTTCTGTAAATAATCGTTTTGTCGTCCTTGTTTGTATGTTTGATCGACAACCTAGCGCATGACACATGCTATTTGTAGCAGTTGAGTATACAACATCACAGATCTGTAGGCAGGAAACCCATCCTCGTCCCACATGCTTGCTCGCTGACGAGAGTTGTACCAGGGTGAGACGCACGTGTGGCCGATAAAATAAATCCGTTTGCGCACTGATCTGGGGATGTTGAGTGACTTCCGCGCACAAGTCCGCAATCGCCTTTGGTCCGATTTTATGTGACTCGTGCAGCAGTAAACCTACGGTGCCTACGTTTTAAACCGCGTTTAAGTTCAGGAACTAGCATAGGAAGACTGTAAAATTGGAGTCCGTCGACAATCGACAGGTGCCGGTTTCTAAATCGGACGGCAGACAAGTTTTGGTTCTTATGAAAATTATGCAAGCATTTAAATATCTACCTATATATTAAGCTATCTGATTGTGAGCTAAATTATCACAACGTGATGAATAAGATATGAAAACTTTTTGCTAATTTTTTGCTATAGTTTTTAAAAAGTTATGAGAAGCTCGACAGCTCAATATTAAGGACGACTGATTAAAATTGGAATAGAAATAGTAGAAAGCTTTTAACTAGGTTAACACATTTTTGTCAGATAAAAATATTGTGTCATGATTGTACTGACATGTACTACAAAGAAAAAATCGATAATAACTCAAACAGCAACCGAAAAAATAACAAAAACAAAATAACTCTAGCCTCGCATTTTTTCACGATTAAGCTCATTTTTCTTCCTGAACTGGCATTAATTTGTACTTCATTGTGCCGTAGAAAAAATTAACGATATCGCTTTATGTTTAAAAGAAAAAAAAAATAAAACAAAAATTCGAACGCATTCAAGAGTAAAGTACCCTTAATATCGTTGTGCTGCCAATATTCGTCCGACATTTTTTTATGGATTTTGTCCAGTAACTTTATAATTCGGTTAAGTAAAAAAATTTAAAGTCTAGTTTATATAAATGGAAACAAAAAAGCATCTATTAAAATGTATTCCATCTATTTGTTGTGAACTGCAATCGTGGATGCAAGAATTACATACTGTTGATGGGAGCTTTAGGCATATGCGGCATGCAGTAGGCGGCTTGCGTACGATACGTCAGGAAGATGCCGATTTATATCCATCGATAAATCGCGGTTACCAGCGCGGCCATGAGTGAGGCAAGGTAATTTGCCGAAGAAACGATTCTAGGGGATTATCCGCGTTATTTATTATTTATCAAGATATACTCGAGAGATAAATAGCAGTAAATAATACTGCAACCATCGTGAAATCTTTAAGTCTTGTCATTATGCATTGTACATTGCATTCCAAAGAATCGGTTTGCATATATATCGTTCACAAGTAAATTCCGTGATCGTTTTATCTCTGTGTATTATCTACACACGTATATAGATACAGAAAATATACATATAGTATATATAATTACAATTATTTAGGAATATGAGGACAGATGTTAAAATATATAAATAACATTATGAGGATATTTCTGAAAAATTAAATGATTCGTAATATTTTTTTAATTTTAGATTTTTCGAATTTAACGTGTAACATAGATGTGATTTTAAAACATTTATAGGAAGAAGCATTAAAAATTTATAAGATTATCAATGATTTAGATATAATACTTAAGTAATAAGCGGAAATGATTATGAATAAATTTTATTTATTGGATAAATGTAGGAAGCAGTTGGCTAAAAATATTTGGGCTACCTTTCTTGAAGCAAGTAGGGCACATACAGCGTCGGCGGTCATTGCGAGACGTTTATCGCTCCACGGGTTAATACAAGAGGCTAACGTTAACGAATCGACAGGATTTACGAAACATATGTGGCTTCGCCGAGCTCGATCGTATTTCTTTCCTCATGCGACCGAGAGACGCGCACGCGGCCGAAAGTACCTTCGTACTTCGTGATAAATCGCGACCGTGTAGGACGATAAATCTCGCTATAGCCCGACCACTCCGTATTTGTCTCCAGCCTTTTAGTATATTAATAAGCAATAATATATTAACGCGCGATCGCGAAGAAAAAAGAATTGCTCATGGACTATCACGCTTAATTTTTTTGACATTTTTCGTTGCTGTGTATTTCATCATCATCGTTGTTGAGTATTGACATGATGAATTTTGTGATGAATATTTGAGATCAATTATCTCTTGAAAAATTTTTAACACCGCAGAAGAATTGATAAGGATACAATAACATAGTTTTGCTTTTTGTTTTCAATATAATTGCTTGAAACAGATTTTGAAACGTCTAACTATTTAATGTTATTAGAGAAGATAAAATATCGTGACATTAAATATATCTATATTAGATATATAAACGTGATTCCTAATATTACTAAATCCTTTTTAACGATCTTTTCCTTACAAGTTTCTAATCAATCATCATCGATCTCTGTATCGGAGTTCTAACCGACATTTGTTAATGACGACAAGAAGTAAAAAGGTTCGGGAAATATCAGAGGCCGCCGACGCGGTATTCACTTTCCTTGGTACCCACAGCGCAAGGTCGTTTATTCAATTAATCTTCCAAGTATTACAGTATGTAATTCGTGGATATATTTCAATATTAATGACCTTTTTACTTTTCAATGAAATATTTTAGGAATTTATTATAAAGAATCGCTATATTTTATATGGCTGCATCTAAAAATAATTAATAATAAAATATTTTTTCTAAAAAATTGGGAGAAAAAAATGAAAAACTATTAATTCAAAATACATAATTAAAAATTAGAAGTATTGATATTAAATGAAATTTTGAAAATTACTTGTCCATTTTTCCTTTTTTTTATTCTCGTTTTAAAAGATTTTTCAGTTGTTCGATATAGATTAAAATATGTTGATATTATATGATGTAGAGTATATTTTTCTTTTGTGTCATGTGACGTTATTTAAACATCGCACGAGGAAAGTTTTGGCATGAGAATAGAAATTGACCGCTAGCCGCGGATGTACATTTACGACAAAGTAATTACGAGTTTCCCCGTCACTCTCTTGCGGTCGGTGTTGTGACTGTTTCTTCGCCGCAGACGATGTGAGCGATGACAAGGAGTCGCGGACCCAGTGGGAGGTCTCAACAATGGCCATCCGCCTCCGAGTCGAGTGCGCCGCTACCTGGAGATTCTTGGCTCGTGGCGAAGTTAGCGATGGCATGCGAACGCGATCGAAACTTGTTCGGCCACATTAGAGAGAGAGAAAGAGAGAGAGAGGACGGCGGAGAGGAGGAGAAAAAGAGAAATTTAAATTCTTTCTCAATCTAAATTATTCTTTATAAAATCTATTTCATCAAACATTAATATTATTGACAGAAAATATATAGGTATTAATAAATAATTAATATTCGCATTTCGTGTATCCCCTCTTAGTCAAACAAGTTTTACTCGGAATGACTTCTAATTATATACTTACGTTGTTGTGAAATCAACAACATCTTAGATACGAATCTCTCAAAAGAACCGTGTCGTTGATTAAGTGTGAAATTGGAATAATTAGATGAAATCTTTGATTGTTTGCTTCGATATTGGCTCGGGGCTTTTCGTCGACCGTGAACGAAATCCGACTGAATCGTGCGCTGTCCGGGCAGTTGAGCCTCTCCTTTGGAAGTGAGACAGACCTCCTTACTGATCGTAGGTGGTCCCCGCCGTCGGACGCAACGATTTTAAATTAAAATTAAAGTCAAGCGTTCTTATGGTCCTTACGCTCGACATCGCCGCCACCCGCGTAACAATGTTAATGGCCTCGCGTCGCCGAAATTGCAAGTCCTGTTCTCCCTGTAAGCGGCACACGCATCCGCATCGGAGGATCCTGCGGAGTCGCAGGAGCGCGGACGTACCACGTTTATGTCGCTGCGAGGTTTTCATCAACACTTATTTTAACATTGAATATGTTATCGCTCGTGAAAAGAAGCTTCAGTAAAAAGAGAAAGCACATAACGTCTGAGACATACTATATATCGAGGTTGATGATTCAACCAGCAGCAGTGTTATATCTTGAAACAGGAAATTATGAAAGGGATATTTAATTTTTATATAATTAGTAAAGGTCAATTGATATGGCACATAAAATACTTTTTATTCGTTTATTCGTACCAAGCGCTTATAATTTTGCAAAACACTTTTTTTCGATTTTTATTTTATTCCTTAAACACAAGTTGTGTTAATAATGTATAAAGAATATAATCTCCCTCGCCCCCCCCCTCTCTCTCTCTCTCTCTCTTTTCCGCATAATAATATTAAAAAATAAATATTCCATAAAATTTGAATTAACTTTTTAAATCTGAAGATAGATAATATATTATGCGACTTGATTAAATTACATAAACTTCGTGCAATTAAGAAAAGAAAAAAGTATGGATTTCTTTGAATTTACCATTTTATTTCGTTAACATAAGAATATTTCGTTCCTAACATAAAGCGAATATCATCGTAATTCGGTTACATGGTGATGCTGCACGTATAGGCTGTGTACCCGGAAAATACATTTTTCACATTATGATTTGTATTTCTACGGCGTGTTTATAACGGTCGGTGCTGTTTTCGAA
>VBVR01001161.1:0-33824 GCA_011638315.1 Tetramorium parvispinum | reverse complement strand
GTGCTTATACTTGTAACTTCGACGGCTGAGTCCGCCTACGATTTTCCTGCACGGCGCATTTTTACAATAATCCAAGGCATTTATAACGGGAACGTCACTCGGCGCACAATATGCTTCTCGTGCGCGATCCGTAAAGGGCGTATGTAACGTCGCGGTGAATGGATCGTACTACGTAGCACGCGACTACTACTACTTGCTCCCTTAATTCCTTGCCTTTCTCCCTGGCAGGGGAGAGACGAAGAAGGAAGGGAACTCTCGACGAAGGCTTCAACTTTGAAACTTTCTGGTATATCTCTTTTCCTTATTCCGTTGGCTACGACTTTAATAGCGGCTTTAATAACGCTGATGGAATGGAAAAGAGAGAGAGAGAGAGAGAGAGAGAGAGAAAGAGAGAAAAAAGGGAGTGAGAGCTCGTGCAATACCGATGATATTGTTTGCATGACGATCCATTAAATTTTATGAACAAACAGTAGTACGTCACTTTGAAAACGCGAGGCGAGGAACGAGACGCGCTGCGAAAGCAGCGTGCACTTCCGAGCCGACGACGTTTGCACGTCCCGGATTCTCTGATGCATCATCTATAAATTCACCCTACTGCAGTTAACGCGTCATCGTATCGCGTTGCGTCTGTCTCGTGCATTCGCAGCTCGTGGAAGTCGGATAATGCTTGGCGATGAAAGAACAAACGTTGTATATTCAGAAAAAGTATATACTTCCCTAACGCTCGTTTGCTTATCCCATTTCCTCGGCTGCAAATGTAACGCGGGGAGGTAATTATCAAGTATAACTGTCACGCGAAACACGAAAGTGCGTGCGCACCTGAAAGTTTCGAAATTTCTGCTGATTATGGAATTATTATGCGTGTTATGATTATAAATGTGTAAATCTCGCTGCGAAACGAACGTCGAAATTGTTCGTTTGATCCAGCAATTTTGCGACGATCTGCAATCCGTGAAAATGCGACGCTTGTCACGCGCGAGCCGACAATCATTAGTCCTCTAATGGCAGTCTATAAATTGATTTCGCACACAGCGCGGGTAGACAAGTGCATTTACCCTAACCACCCGGAATCGAACCGAGCCCTGTGATCCGGCGGAAACTCCTATGAGTCACTCGGCAAAAACAATAAAAATGCAGAATTACAAGATTCAATATACCAACAGACAGTCGGCCGATACTGGCGGCTATCCCGGAACGCGAAGCCATTTCTCGCAAGCGAAAGGAATCGATCGTATATTTCTCCCGCAAATAAGCTGTTCGTATTCGGTACTGTCCATAGTAATCGCTAGGATAAATATTACAATGCCCGATCTCTCTCTCCATCGTTAATCCCAGAATTCAACTCTGCTAACGTAAACTATGAGACCGTACACTATTCTTCATCTTTTCAATACGTCATTTGTAACGTAAATCCGATAGAATATGCACACAATTACGGTGGAATAATAATACAGTAAATTATTATATATATCCGAAACTATTTACCCGACCGGAGTGAGAATAACCATCAATGGAAAATCAATAGTCAGCCCTAGCGGCGACGGGTACCTTCGAAACACCCTGTACACGAGTTACCCCACCGCCAGATATTGATTTAGTATTACGAGCGAGAGTCCTCCAGTCTACAACAGAGCTATTCTGTCGGCCTTATTTCTCACATTCGTTCGACGCGTTTGACTGCTTTTTCGAAAGGGAATTGAACAAAGCGCAAGTGAGATCTCAATGGCACGTGTTGTGTATGTGTGTGTGTGCAATTTTTAAACAAATACTTTTCCCTATACATATTTTTCTGTTGCGTTTTCTCTTTTCCAGTTTCTCTCTTCCACAATCCTCAAATTGATCTGAATTCCATTTTCGATCGTATAATTCTTCAACCCGCATTTTTCTAAAAAATCTAAAAAAATGACACGCGACGCGCAGTATATTGGATCTAGATCAAACAAACGCGAGTGAACAACTTGCTTTAGTGTCTGCAAACGATGTCAAGAGTTCTGGCTCGTTTATTTGGATCCGCTTTATGCGAAAAGAACTTTTTCTTTTTTGATATAGCTCTTGGGTTATTTAATTTAGCCAATACAAATACAATTTTCTCAACTTTAAAATTGACTTTCTTAGAAAGTTTCTTAAATCACTCCGGTGCGTTGAATTTTTCAATTTTTAGTACAGTACATGTAACTTTTGCGAATAAACAAATTTAAAAAAAATAAAATACATGTTCAACAGCGTAGAAGAAGCATAAAGAATGCGATGCCGGTTCGAATTTTATCGTAAAGATGAAATATTGACAGCGAGATTGGAGATCTCTCGTTCCATTTTCGAGAAAGGCCGGAAAGAAGAATACGACTCGCGAATTGACGGGCGCGGTTAAGCAAGCATAGCCGCTTTTGTACAAGAGTAGTTTGAGAGACTTGGGGATTGAATTCGAGGCGGACATGAACTAAAGAGAAAAGATGGTAGCGTATTATCCCGTGTGCGCGAAAGGCGGCAAGACCTGTATCCTCGCGCGATCCAGATCGATCCAAGAAAACAAAAATAAAGCTACGAAGATGTAGGTCGACACGCGTTGGCGCGATCATGAGAGAGGAAGATGATTCTACTGTCAGCGGCAGACTTTCCAATTTCCTACAATGTGGCTTTGTGCGGCGAGGAGGAAACAGGTGGGGAAAGACAAGCCTTCCTGAGCACGAAGAAGTTCTAGATTAAACCGTCAACGGACGTTAAGATCGAAAAATGACGAAATTGCCACAGTTATTCTGTGAACGTTTCCTAGCTGGGGAAAACTCTAGCGCGCTCAACCCATGTTCTTTCTGCGATATCGAAATACGTAGCGGTATCGATAATATTTCGCTTCTCCCGTTGGATACACCGTGTCACTGGTATCCTTGAATCATCCGGCGATTTCCTTTCAGGGGGAGCAATTGCCCTGGAGGCATTTCTGAAATGAAGCTGTTAGATTTCGACATTGAGAGATGGAATAATTTGTGAACCGCAGGAAGATTCGGAAGCAATTTGTAAATTATATATATTAAAGTTGTGCTCATTTACAAATTAAACTTTTTTATGAAATCAGCAATATTATGTCACATTATAATTCTTCTTTGTTGAATAAAATGCTTTAAATATAAAATTAATGTAATAAATATAATTCCTTGCGTACCTTTTAACAGGTACGAAGATAAAAAAAACTTTCCCGACAAGAATAAGAGTACCTATAGCTCTTAGCTAGAAGAATATAAGCTAAAATCTCGAAAATATTACACGTTCCTAGAATAGACGAGGGTAGAGCAACGCTCATAAAAAGTTGATAAAGTAGATACTTGATTACTACAACGCAGACTGATATGCATAAACAATGTTTTTGGACCGAAGAAAAATATTACAATATTCTATGACATGAAAAACATCTCATACATGCACATTATTAAACCAAAGACATTACTCTTTCTGAGAAGAAATTTTTTAAAATTAAGAAATATAAATAAAAAATGTGTTTTAATCTATACGTTGTTCTGTTTTTATATGTCGAATATAGTTATATATTCGACATATAAAATATATATTCGATAACATATATATTCGACATATTGTTCTGTTTTTATATGTCGAATATAGCTATATCTTCTTTTTAATTTTATTCATCTCATTATTTCTAAGGGAGATAGTGTGTTGTTTCCCCTTTTCTCTAAAAGTTCGTTGCATCACAAAAATGTGTGTATGTAAATGTAATGTATAAGTGAGTTTCCGCAGTGTATATTGAGCTCGGGTCCGTGGGGTTCGCTAAACCCAAATGACTGTGCGGGTCAGTCATACCTGCGGGAAAAACAGAAAGAATATGGATGTTAGCGAGATTCCGCTATCTGCGCGAACAAATATGTATTACAAAAAATAATCTCTGGCGACAATGGTAAAAATACTTAAAAGTATTTAGAACTATAAAAAAATTTAGATTCTCATGTCGATTCGTGAGAATCTATTAAAAATCTGTTTTACTTTCCTTTAATTACTCTACAATTAAAATAAAAATTGTTAAGCTCCAGCTTACTTATCATTGTGAATAATTAAATGCGAAAAGAGTGCTATTCATCAAAGCATAAAGAATTCAGAAGTACGCAGTGTCCTAATGAGACATAGAAAGATACAGAAATAAACCAAACAAAATCAGTTTCAAGAACGCTGGACGTTCACACGTACGGATTTCTTACACGTGCTTTCGTGATCCAGAGGGTGTAAAATCTCGACGGTCGTCGATGTCCCGACACCGACCGTCGTTCTCCTTGTCACTCGCGTGTGCTGCGCAACCCGGTGGAATAACCGTGGCATTTCCTCCTTTTTCCGCAGGTATACACGTCTGTTTTCAATTTAATCTCGGACTCCCGGCAACAACGGCGCGGCGCGGTGCCGTTTGCTGGGCGAGATCAGTACGCTGCGTCCGGCATTTCTCTCGATATAAGGCCACATTGGAGGAAATTGGAAACGCCTCGAGTCGGTGACTGCTTTCCTTCGCCACGTAGAAGAACTGGCCGAGAGAACGTTCGATGTTCTCTTTAATCGTGCAATTTTCACCGGTTGCCATTATCACCCGCACTGATTTTTGCACGCTCGGTCGCAGAATCGATTCGATGGTCCATCGGAATAACGATCGATTCGCTATATAAATGGCTATCGAACGTGTTGATCTTACAATCTCGCATTGCAGGAGAGATGATCTCGATGAAATAAACGAGGAGGAAACGATAGCGATAAATGTACGAGGACAGATTCTATCCAATAGAAAGAAAGATGAATAAACGATAGCTTTTAAACAAACAGTAAAAGATCCAAAATTTTTGAACGAAAAATAAGACATCCAAATTCCATTAATACATTTCCATTTCTAATATCCATTTCATCGGGGAATGTGTTCGGTGTTATAGTTATTGATGCATCGACGCGAGTTATTTCCCTAGACGATTATTGCACGAGATCAAACCTGCTCGTACGGAAGAACGTATCGACAGATATCTCACGCGTGCTATTCGCAGAAAGCAGATGCGAGTGTACACCCGAGGGAGCGTCGCGGAACGACGGTATCGAGGTCGAGGATAAGCCTTTGCGTTTCCATCTTCATCGCGCCGCGACCGCTTCCTCTCGCAATTTCGATCTATCTTTCACGAGGAGAAAACATTTAGCTATCCTGCCGGGCGAGGCTCGTGTAGAGCCGACTAAAGTAAACGCAAATAAAATGGATCCTCCTCTCCGGCGAATTAAATTAGAACGTCGCTCTGGTAATTTCGGCAAGTCCGGGGACTTAGCAGTGATAAAAGAAAAATGATCAATCCGAAAAAACGTTGAATTATACGATTAACTTGAAATGATTAAATGTTTAGCATTGTCATACGGTCTCGTATTAACGTATTATAGTATATGTTATAACATATTTTAATTTATTAGAATAGTAAATTCTGATAAATATACATAAATTAATTTTTTTACATTATCCAAAGCATTAATTAATTTTATTAATTAATGGTTTGGATATTGTCTAAAATAATTCTTACGATGCAGTATTATTGTTGTATATATCGATGTAACTGAATTTCAGATTTATGAAAAGAAATAAATAGAAGAAATAAATATTATCTATTTTAATTAAATAAATAATGTTTTCAAACAGTAAATTTTATCCTAAGAAGCCTTATCAAAACATATATCCTTGTCTCAAGACTGCCGCAATAAAGATATTTTAATCAATTCCGCCACAAACAGGGCAATTTCAGGTCGGTGATAATTTAAAAATGTTGCGCAAGAAAAGTTAATTTCGTCCCGGCGTCAGTAACGGATAATGCGAGAAACAAGTTGCAGCTTCCAACGTGCAGCGAGTAGACATCATCCCCGCAAATTTACGAGCTCCACCGAACGGGGGTGAGAAATTTGCGCGACGACCGGGAGAGGGGTGACGGTAGAAAATGAAAGGGCGAGGGGGGAATACTATTCGCCACCGTCGTCCTCGGGAAGATGGAGAAACAGACGGTGGCGGAAGATAATCCGCGGATAATCCTAATCGACGGTTCACGAGTCTCGGCTCCGTTCGCCCGAATATAAATCGCTGGGCCATCTATTTGATATATGGCTTTGAAGAGACACATGGGGATCTTAATTCGCTGAGCCATAGCACCGAACCGGTTTCGAGGAAACATTTAACGTCCGCAAGGACAGGATTTTTATATTTGTCCTAGTTATTCGGCTTGTCCACTCTCTCGTTCTGATTAATTTACATACAAGAACTGACGATAATATAGCGCGACCATGAAGAACTTTCGTAATGTCAATGTTGCGTATTTCATTTCACCGTAGTATCGATATTAATACAATGCTCATCAACGGTAAAGCGCTATGCTATAGCTTTGATCAATTAGCCGCCGTATTGATCTTTATATACTACGTTGAGTCTCCTTCAAGCTTCCAAGATAATTTTACTTTCACAATTATCTCGACAAAAATTTAACATTAGAATGTATGTAGATATAAAACTTTACTAATAAATTTTGCACATCTTTTACGTTAAACAATTTATTTTTTATATTATTCTAAAATGATGAAAAAAGAAGTATATGACATCAAAGAAAAATAAAAAAAAGATTACGGAAAATAGATTAACATTTTATATCCCATATTTCTTGCTCATGATTGCAATAGAACATTAGTTACGTTTTTAGTAAAATACGATAAGTTGTATTAACGAAACCAATCTGAGGGCGACAGGATGTCCGAAAACAGTTTTCATTTTGCGAGAGAAGAGTCGGTCGTAATGTCTCCTTCTATATCTTTCTCTCACTAACGCGAGCTCAAGAGTCCTGTAATCAGCATTCCCGAAGCCAATTTTCTCGATTTAAGCCGGTCCGCCCGCCGCAATCTCATAAATCCATGCTAGAACCAACGGAGAAATTTCGGGGATTTTCGTTGCGGGGGCAAACGAACAACCTCGATGTAAGATACGTTTATACGAGTCTCATATTGCACGGGCGATGGGACTGATAAACATCGACTCTGGATTTTGTTCTCATTCAATGTTAAATGATATACCTAAGCACGAAAATAAGACTTGAATCGTTGCACGTCATAAATCGATCTTAACTGTTTAGCAAATAAATTCTTAATTGCTACGTAATAATCGAGGGAATTCACTTTAAGAACGATATGTAAACGATGTAACGAAATTTAATGGAAAAAGATTGATAAAATATACATATAATTTAATAAAAGGATTTCTCTTGAGAATAAAGCTGGAAAGAATGGAAAATCACAAACGGTATGATAAGATGATATGCCGTGAGTTTTTACATAACGTGTCTTTTTACATCTCGTCACCCTTATCAACTTCGGTTATGCACCCCATCGTATTACGAAGCTTCTCTATGGTGAAGACGTCCCCGAGTATCATCGGCATCAGATTGGAGCGTCATTCAGGACGCTCTCTTCTAATCGTCGAAGAGAAGACGGGCGCGTCCGGCGAAGGATTCAACCGGGTGGAAATCTAATAACAGATCTCGCTGAGGCGATAAGCACAGGGTTGCACGAGCAAGGGTCGCAAACGCGAGAGTGCAAAAGCGACGATCTGCAGTGCCTGCTACCGCTCCAACGCGTTAATGAGCGTAGCGTAAGAAAGTAATGCGCTTATCCGAGCGATAAAAAAATTCAATGAGAATACGACGGCCCTAAAGAAGTAAAATAAAGGGTCAGCCGGATATTAAATCGGTAAATCATTCGCTTCCGTCGTATTTATTCCGCGCAATTTGCCGGGAAAATGCGACGCTCGATGAACCCGCTCTCTTTTTTCGCGTCTCATCTTCTCATGTCCGTGACGCGAGAAATTTAACCTGATCCTTACAAATCACTTCAATTTCAGGGGGAAAGAGAGAAAGCTTTAAAATTGCTTGAGAAAAATCGGGATTTATCCTTGGAGTACCTGAGTTATAGATAAAATATATAACTAAGATGTCCTACGTTTTATTCCATTAAAGAAAAAATTAACGTCATAATTTAAGAACATGTCAAAAATATATCTCGTTAGTTATTGCTTTCACCCGTCCACTCCTGTAATATTTTTAATTTATCTAGCAGTGTGTAAGAGATAAGAGGAAACTCCGAAGAAGGCTCTTACTTCTGACTGCTCTCGAAGTTGCTCGCAAGACGAGTAGACGATTTATTATCGACAGGACAGCCGTTAGTCTCCGTCCGCGGCCGAAACCAGGGCGAACGTCCGTTACAAGCCGTTCCAATTTAGCTTCCAGGAGCTATCGATCGTTCGCGGGCCAGCATACTTCGATCAATCCGACACGATCGCTTTATCTTAATTCCCCCTTATTTTTTATTCCGCCACGCCGCGCGCAGTTGGTGGTATCGGCTGTCGATGCGATTTACTTCGAAATGAGACGCCGCCGACCCCCTGATGGACACCGATGAAACCGGCGTATTTGCATTGGAATTGCGCACGAATGGATTTATTTTATTTCACGTATCAATTGTACGAGCGTATACGAGTTGCGGTTATTATTATAATTACGCGCAGGCTAAAGATTGTAACGTCTGTCATTGATACTTTTTAATATTGATTCGTATCAATATCTATTTGATATTGATATTTTTCATTGAAATATAATGACACAGTGAGATGTGTCGCCAAACAATATTACAGTGATAGAACCACCCTATTGTCGTGACAAATTGTGATTAAGTTTATAACATTTACATTATAATATTAATAATTAATAAAATAACATAAGCTGCCTAAACTAGCTCCGAAATATTCTCTAATATAGACGTCTCTTTCGAGAAACTAATTTCTTATCATATCTGTTTGGACATTTATTTCTCGGATAATCTTAGTTTTACATTGGCTTAAACTTTAATTACGTTCATTTAATTTCTGTATTTATTTATCTTAAGAAATCACTTTCGACAAAAATGAAGCCACATTTCACGTCGAATACGTGATAAGAATACAGTTTCGTGTCAAATTAAGGCGTAATTCCTTGCCTTAATTCGACGTTCTTCGACAAAAATGGCAGTAAAATTAGTCACTCGTCGCGCGGTAGAAAGGTGACGCTTATGAATATGCATGCTGTGCTTAATTCTCGAACGACGTGTTTCATCGGTCTAATATATGCAGCGATTTAGCAGATGGCGACGGTTGCACGCTGCACAACCGCCGGTTCATACATAAAAACAATCAGCCTTCGCGATGTTATATATCGATTTCTGTACGTATCGATGTTGCAATTTCGACGACAGATTGTAAAGCCATCGAAATAATGGTGAGCAGAATAAATGATTGCATTAATATGACGGATCGAACAATCATTCGTTGACATAGGTGTCCTGACATAACATAAATATCTCCTTCCGAAACGAAAGCTGTGAAATCGATATTCCCTAAGTCAGTGTCTCTCAACCATGATTAAACTGAAAATACAAAGGATCTTTAAAAGAAAAAAACAATAATAAAATGATTATATTTGAAGATGATATTTGATCTGAATAAAAATATTTCCTTTATTAAAAAAACTAGGAAAATTTAATATTGAAAATTTTCATTGAGTCTGAAAGATTATTAACTGTAATAAAATATAATATTACTAGTTTTCATTTATGTATATAAATGGAATCTTTATTTTATAAAAAATTTGATTTAAAACATTGGAGTAATTACCAAAACGATTATTAAATTATTTGACATGAATTAAACAAATTTCGGTTAATAACGAAATTAATTTTGTATTTAATAGGTATGGACTTTTATATTCTTCAATAATATGGTACCACTTTTTACTTGATAGGTAAATATACGAGGCTCTACAAGCAATTTCCCGTTAATTATCGTCGCTTGAATAAGACCGCGAAACAAGAAGTTCATGAATAAATACGACGACCAGTTCTTTAGAAATTCTGCCATCCACTTTTCGCTACTCTTCGTTATTATATCAAATTGCTTAACGACATACTCTAGCAAGCTTGCGAAATACGTAGAACAATTAAAAGAAATGGGACTTTACGTAGAAAAGAAATACAGTTGTCATCTGAAATATTTGATTATAAAGTAGCATTTTTAAACTAAAAATCACCACAGTTTTCCGTTCATGCAATATAAACATTATTTCATGTTCTAATTCTAAAA
Organism: Tetramorium parvispinum; assembly: GCA_011638315.1. Taxonomy (NCBI): domain Eukaryota; kingdom Metazoa; phylum Arthropoda; class Insecta; order Hymenoptera; family Formicidae; genus Tetramorium; species Tetramorium parvispinum. Next base: position 23,671 of record VBVR01001161.1, on the reverse strand, counting down.
ATAACAGTAAATATTAATAAAAATCATAACGTATAATTTAATTAAGAGTAAACAATATTTATCCATTGCTGTAAGAGGGTCTCTAATCAATTTACGAGTGTCCTAACTCACTTTTGTTCCAACGATTCTAAATTTAAGCACCACAACTGTCGTAGAGAATTCGAATCCACAATCGCGGAATTCGTAGTAAAATCACTGACGCCCACTTTTAGATCCGCGGTAAACAGAACAGACTTCGCGATGCCGCGATCAAAGAGTTCTCGTCCGTCGTTGTAGCATCTAATCTAAGCAATTTCCCCCGGAGAGATCTCGCGGCGCAGCAAGAGGAATCGCGAGAGACAAAAAGCCCCGTGAATATGTACAATCGGCCACCTCGATTCCGCATGCCGACATCCTCTCGTTTTCGTCCGGCCGCGCGCATTTCAGCCACTGAATAAAAAAAGAGAACGACAGAGGGAGAAAGGGGTCGGAAGTCTGGCTCTGCCAACTCGAGCGAACCACCGTTGTCATCCCTTTATCGCCTGGTCGAATTCTCGGCAATCCTCTCTCCTTTCAGTTAACCACGCCGATGCTAACTCTCCGATGCACCCCCGCTCCCCCTCCCACCCCTCACATCAGAGTAAACAATATTCTGATCCTTTGTGCTCCGCAGAAAGCTCGCTTTCTCTCAAAGTGGATTCACGATGAATTTCTTTTTCGGGGGTTAAACGCACGCGGATCGCGTTTCTCCTCGATTTTCCCTTTCGCTCGCGCTCTGTCACCCCTTGCCACCGGCGCCCCCCCCTCCCTCTTCGACCACCGACGGTCGCCCTTTCTCATTTTCTCGTCAGTCGGTGGGACACGCAGCCATGTTGAATGTCACGGTGCAAGCGAATATGAGCGAGGTGATTGGATTTTTAAAACGTAAAAGAGAGACGGCGAAACAATTTAAATTCCTATTACAATCTTAAATATTTTTTACTCTGTAACAAAAAAATTTTGTTATGTAAAATATTTGTGCAAATACAAAGGAATAATATTTTTCATTCCGTATGTCAAAACTAACCGATAAAAATCATAAATTGTGCAGATCTCTGGAAACAAGCAAAAGTTGTGTTTCGCACGTGAAACTACTATTTACTTTAACAATATTTTCAAGGCTCGATTTACACCTCTTTCATAATAGATCGCTCGCACTATATTGGAACAGCGTTCTATTTTTTTTACTTCCTCAGTCATCCCAATTTCATAAACACCACGTTCTCTACGCATCTCAGTTACGTGCATTTTCGTACAGAGAGCTCACGCACCTACACACTGTACATGTACACCCACATATACACTCCCGCGTGATCACATGTATTGTCGTTTGCGTGGGTGTTGGTGCAAGGGATGAAACGGTGTGGCCGAGGAGGGCAAAGAGCGAACCAAGCGGGAGAGGCTCGATTCAGTTTGCGGGGTTGGGGTTTCGGTTTGGGTTCCCCAGCAGTCTCCCCTCTGCCCCAACACCCTCTCGCATCCCCCCCTACCATCACCATCGCTTCGCTGCTGCTGCTGCTGCTACTATCCCCCATACGCGGCGTGGCGGTGGAGTACGGCGTGAGGGATGGTCATGGATCAATACTATAGCGGGTCGAGGGGGTGCACGAGCGACCATGGCACGCGCATACGCCGCGTCAGGCAGGGGTGGATTTAAGGACAAGGACTCCCTACGCCAATTTATTCCCGCCACTCTGTCAACGACTCTGTAGATATCCTTTCTCTTAGACTATATTATAATAATAAACATAGCAATCAAAATGAAAAGAATTATTTAAAAGAGAAGAAGTAAATATAAATAGCTTTGCTGCTTTAGGGTACGTTTTGAAAAAAAAAACAATGTTTCGATACCATACAAGTACTAAATTTTTATAACAATGTGTATAAATCAAGTACTAGCGAAGATCTTTTAAATTTTTCGAAGAAAGTTAAGCAACTTTAATTTATATTCGGTTAAAAATTAGAAAGGAAGATTAGAGAATTATAAAGTTATTACTCTTACTCAGAATCACGAAATGTTTGAAAAAAAGTTGTAAGAAATTTTTGCGCAGGAAAGCTCGGATATGTACCTAAATCCAGCGCTGCGCGTGGGCGAAAAAGGACGAAGAGAATGGCGAAGAAGAGCGGCGGACGAAGAGAATGGAAGGTCGGACGGGAGAGTGGGCGAGCAGCACGGTTGATTTATTAAAAATGTAGTCGAGTGCAGGAAGAGTTTTGCCGATTTGGAGATGCGCGGTGAAATATTGCCGAGGCACCCGTGAATTACGGCGGCTCGTCTGCCAAGCGAGACAGCGCGGCGCGTTTAATCGGTACTCGTTAAACGCTAGACTGTTGCATTTCGATGTATATATAATTCAACACTAGGAATATTCAGCGTGCATTTACGTGTGTGTAGGCGCCAGGCGCATTCCGAAAGAATTTATCCGCAAATACCAACAATAAAAAACCATTTCTTGCAAAAGTAACATGCAATTGGAAGAAGATATAGCACATTAAAAATATAATATAAACATAATACAGAAAATAAAATATATGATGTTATAAGAAAAATTTTTAAAGTTTCATCATCGCGTTGCTGCGCCACTATCGCTAGTGGCAATTTTGTTATTCCACGTATGTATTTCTCCCACGACAGACAGCGAGGTGATAAATTTACAAAACGTGAAAGGAAGATGACAGCTAGAGACGAGGAAGCTCGACGGGGTTTGGAACAACCTGTAGGTCGGTAGACCGAAAGTCGCGCAATTCTGCGGGATACCTGTGGCTCCACACGGCTATCGCCGCCCGATGCTTTTTCGCTTCTCTTTTTTTTCCGTTTCTCCCTTTTCCCATCGCTTCGCTCTTTTTTTCCGCGCCGCGTCATACCGGTCGACATTATCGTGAATATCGATCACAAATTCGGCTACCGATAATAAGCGACCCCACCCGATGCAACGAGTTTCAATAATGCTCGTGACAAATTTAAGGAACTCCAAAGAATTAGCGACCAGTTATTATGTAGCAGTCAATTCGAATCCTAGCATGCATGTTGTGGCAAATACGGTAAAGAATGGCGTTTCAATATTTTTCAATAATGATTTTAAATTTAGATATTGCTATATAGAAGAAAAGTAATATGTTGCGGTCGAAAAATACTCTTTCTCAATAAACGGATCGTACGATACATTCAGAAACATATTTCCTCTCGCAAAGAAAGAAAGAATTGATTTGCAAACGAGTTTGCAGGTATTCATACCTTTCAGATGCGGATTTCACGATTCCAATTATTCTACGTTACCATCCATGCATCCATGCGAGTGTAGCGATATTTCTTCTTTGGCGAAATGCAGGAATTGTTGAAACAATGATCGAGAGTTTCGTGCTTGTTCGACCGTGGGAAAAAAAAGCATGATGAATCGATTGCAAGTTGAAATCGTTTGAAATTAAAGCGCTCGTCTGCAAGCTCACGTTATTCTTTGGACTTCCTTTTGTTGGAAGAAGAAGAAGAACTTGCATTATCGTAATATTATATTAGTCGCGAATTCGAAAACTTCACCGTTGATTCCGACAGACCATCATCAACCGTCGTTCTTTCTTGAAAAAGAAAGTTTTAACGATTCCAGATCGAAAATTCAATTGGAGTTCGCTGGACGCAATGCTTTCGATTCGTTCTCGTGAGATTCGGCATGTTTTATTTAACATCGATATGTAAGCGGGTCAAATCGTCGTTCTAAATGTATCGGGCCTGGCGCAGTCAATCATTTTCCACACCGCATCGCGTACGTGTGCATATTCGAAAAAATCTTCAACGGATAATCTTCTCACGTTGTACATAAAAGCCACGTATGTTCTGAAGAAAGACGCTAATCTTTTATCCCAAAGGGGAATTTATGACATGCAATCTTTTTAGTTGAAAGATGGATAAGGTCAAATATAAAAAAAAAATCTTTATAGTCAAAAGCAAGCTAATAAAATGAAATTTGCATCGAGAAAGTTCACAAATCTTTCGCATCTATATTCCGGACTGATACCTCAGAAATGCCATATGCAATTTATACTGTACTACACTTCGTGATTACAGTAAATAATGTTAGCATCGAAAACGATCGTCGCTTTTAACTTTAGCTTCCGAACATCGTGACGCTTCTGAAAGCATCGCGAGCAATACCGCCAGTATTCAGGCGCGAACTTCGTCAATGAGCGAAACTTTTAATTACTTCTACACTACGGTTGTGTGTTTACGGAATATACCGCCTATGATCTCGATCTGCGTTGCGAGATTCTGCTCGCGACAGAGCGAGAGCGATAGGAAAGCGCTATTCGAGTCTGCCGAAAAGCACATCTCGGTACACTACACGTTATTACTATCGACAAACGTGTCTCGAAATATTTATATGCCGGCGGATATTTTATTCTTGAAGCTATCCGTAACATCGTCGCAATATCCAACATTTCGCCGCCGCATTTTTGAGGAAACACCACGGGGCAGAATGCAGATATGGACGATCGATGAGAAGTGGAAGCTGCTATCCTTTCTATAAATCGGACATGAAAAACGATCGCAGGAAATAATACCTGCGAGAGAGAAGATAGTACATGGAATTTCTATAAACTTCTCTGATATTCACGCCGACCTTTCGATTTATATCGATTTTAAATGCATTCGTTTAACAATAAATACGCTATTGATGCGAGTATATCGTGATAATGTTTAATAAAATTACAATTTTGCCTGCTATGCAGCGCGATATAATAAGTAATTTCCGGCATCTTCCAGAATTCCGGGAGCGACAATAAATTTACGAAAGTATCGCGAGAGATATACACATAATACTACGAGAGCTTAATTATAACGGAATTCTTGCGTGACAGGCATTGCGATGTAATGATTTTTTTCATAAAGTTTCATGCCATCGTCGCGTCGGGACGCTGCCGGAATGGTGAACAATGTCGACGCGCCATGTCTGAAAAGCTCATCACCATGGCAAACTTTTAATTATTTTCTCGCCGCTCTTGCTTAACATTTATATTGACGTGACGATAACTCTACAAGAAAAACATTGTATTTTTCTTGTAAAAGAAGTGTTTCAAATTGCGAAAAAGAGTATAAACTTTTTACAAAAAATTAAGTAGACACGAGACAAAAAAGAGTTTTATAATATAACAATAAAAAATATTCATCAAATAAAGATAACATTATAAAATATAAAATTCATAAAATAATGGTAAGTAGAAATTTCACTTAATTCTAGTACGCGGATAGTATTTTAAGAAGATTGTACAGAGAAATAATGGACCTGCAGAGAGAAAATGTTGACTGTGAAATGTTAAGCTTTCGACGAGAACTATTCATGACACAGTTCTCAAGTCTGAAAATTCCGAGATGTCGCATGTAAGTCACTAACGAGAAGGTACTTTTAACAGTGCGTTGCATACATGGGTCGCCTGTTCTGCAAGCTTGTTCGCGTGTCTTTCGTTAATAAAGTCTCTTATCGTTGAAAGCGATGCTGCTCCCTTACACCGTCACGAATCTGATGCGCGCTTATCCAGGCAACTCGTCTCCTGCCTTAAGTAAGGGCCTGATAAAGTGATTCCCGTCTCATCGACAAAACCCCGGGCTAAGCCGTTGCGACACGTACGCTATAAATCGAAAGCTATAAACTGACGGCGAGCACATACGGCGGTAATCGCGCGACTCAGGTTTCGGTCCACGAAATTAATTATAGCATCTCTCGGATCGCGGATATTGATTACGGACGTTCTGTAGACATAAGCGTATAATATCATCAGCCACGCATTAGATGGCTCCGATATGGCCCATAATTATCGCTGACCCTATCACTACTAGTCAATTACCATAACCAGGCTGCTGGGAATAGCTCGCGGGGGAAAAAAGGACCTTTGAACAGCAGAAACATGAAAAGCAGAGTTGAAAATAAAATTATATTCTTCAAAATTCGCTAAATATCATTAGACATTGTACATTGGAGTTTTCCCAATACTTTAACATGTATTGTTTAATATAATTTACCCCGCAATCAAAATTAATGTATATTGTCCCCATCGAAATAACGAGTCGAATTTTCGGATAATGAAATAGCATTCTAATCGATCCCTCAATAAGCATCGGTGTGACGATTATGAAAATTTACCTCATATTCGGAAATGTGGCGAAAAGCTCACCTGAAATTTCTCCCGGAATGCGACGATATATGTAATGAGCGAACGAATAATCGCGGTACAAATTGCGAGCGCTGCAACGATTCCGGCACGCAAAATGCATGGAATTGCTATAAATTATGCGTATTAAGGATCTCTCTTGGGCATAATCCGGTCGCGGTGGTCGGACATATTTGCTTAATATAACGGTACCGGCTACCGTACAGTTTACCGTCGTTTCACGTGAACTTTATGCCTAACAATCGCGAAATTGCAGAGCCGACGCAACTTAAAACGCGAGTGCAGAGACAACTTTGGGCTCAAGGCGATTCTACATCCCTATATCGTCGTACCAGCTGACATACTTTTTAGGATGGATGCCGCGTGGCGGACGGTTATCGATTCCACCGAGGACACGATTTTGCACGGCATTCTGCATCAAGGCCTTTCTTATCCCGAAGATGCTGTGACTTTTAACAAAATGAAGTTCCGATAACACGACAAATTGAAAGACACTAACAAACAACAATGTAAATTACAATACATCCTTTTATCTATTTTTGTTTTTAAAACAGAGATAAAAATAAAAAGAATAGGACAAATGTGCATATGGGTTATACATGACACGTTGTAAATAACTCTTTATGTATTATGCATTTGCAACGCGATGAATCAAATATGTGTTATTTTCTTTTTTTTTAACGGGTTTCTTCTTTTTCCTTTTATTTTCTCGAACACGAGAGTGTTTTCATAAAAATATACTACATAAATATAACACGTTACGGAAAATGCATCGAATATGACCTCGTAAAATTGTGAGATATTCTTTTCATGAAGATGCCGACCTTACATTTGCATACAATCCGATTCGCATCCCGTGCTCGAGATTACGGCAGTGGAAATGTCGATTACGGACCTTTCCTTTCGCACGGGCCGTGAAAATATTTGACAAGCAATCGATCAATTCCGAGGAAAGCGGATCAGGGAGCGGAAGTTCCGATACATAGAAACAATTGAGCGGCCTCGCTTCGACAACGAGGATATTCCATCATGCGCTATCTCGAAATACGTGTTGACGCGTTCATTGCGCAGCGTAATATATCTCCTATCGCGCGAATAAAGCTTTAATCATAAATTATGAAGTGACACTGCTTAAATTGCAGTGTGGTGAAAATTAACGCAATCTGATAACAGATATTGCGCAGCTAGAAGGGACTGAGAGGATGAGGTATTTCCTACGGACAGGAATTTACGTTTCGCAAATGCGCATCGATAATGAAGCACTGGATTAACAAAGGAATGGGAATAACCGTGATACAATTAGTCTACTTAATGTTTTCTCTTCAGATAAATGAAATTTATAGTTTGTTCTATATGCGCATGAACATATTTTTAGAAATCATATTTTATTTGTATTTCACTTTACGCGCATATATAAATTAGGAAATGTCCAAGTTAAAGGAGAACAGAATAAAAAAAAATAGCTCTTTAATTAAGCTCTCTAAAATGTCTCGGAATTACCAGCAGCCAGGAATTAAAAAAAAAGTTTAGGTGCAAGTTTTTCGCTTACCAGCTATTTCGTTTACGTACACAGTGAATCTCGAATAGATATAGTATCTGGAAGCCATCGACCGAAACGCGCGGGCAAGAAATTAATTACTTTTTTGCTGTTGAGCGCACCATACGTTCATGCTCTCGGTTCAACCATACCCGTATCATTTTACAGCCGTCAATCAAACGCTTTTCCATGGATTCCTCCTTTTAGAAACGCGTGTCGCGTCAGGGTAGACAGATTAAAAAATAAAGCATTAGAAAAAATAATCAACGAAAGTGAATACATTGAATGTTCAGGAAAAGTTTGCACGAATATCTGCGCCAAAATTTCCAATGACACAAGAGAGCCGTGATTAAAAAAAGAAATCTGAGAACCACTGATGTCCAATAATTCTGAACGTCGTTGAAAAATCCGGGAGTGAATCTGGCGACTATGAGATTCGATTTGCAACGTTCGTACGGGGATTCGCTCGAGGACGAGGAATTTCACTTACACGACGTTCGGCGGAATTCTTACGTAAAAGGAGCTGTCGTGATGGCCGGTAGTATCCTTCCGGCCGATTTACCGAGCCGACATGATGCCGGTCCTTGCTCGCGTGTGTCGGGGTTGCGCTATGCATCAGCTTATGGGGAGAAGGAGAGAAATTGAGAACGAAAGAGAAAGAGAGATAGAGGGAGAAAACATGCACCGTGCACGGCCACATCGCGCACGTAACGCAAATGAAACTTAAATGAGTAACTAAATCCCGCTGGTCACGCGAGAGAGAGAGAGAGAGAGAGAGAGAATGCCCGAGCCCGTCGCGTCGACTTTTGTTGGCATTTTCGAGAGTTAAGATTGAGGCGAGCGCACTCATCGGGAGAAGGCGACCTGATAAATCGCCACCCGTAAAAGCGTAAGGATCCTCCTACTCTCCCATTCTAGACGCTGGCGCGAGCAAGCGATCAAATTATACGGATTTATCGCGGCTCGCGTAGCTAAACAAGCGTTCCACTAACTGAATAAAGCTCCACTTTGATAATTGGCGATAGCGGTGCGAGCGCAAATTCGCGGTCACGAGGCGGCAGTAAATCAACGTCGTTGTTCCGAGTCGCTCGCGGTTATTATTATTGTCGAGCTAACGGCTGAATAAATAGCCTGGATTCGTTGGATACGCTAACATAATTATATCGAATAACGAATATTTCAGCGTAAATAAAAATGCAAAGCCGTGGATTAACAACACGCGTATTTAGATGCATTTCTATATTATTGTAACATTCAATAAAGATATTTAAAGAGCAATCTCTCTTAATTATGGGTCTTTGGAAGGAATAAATACTTTGCCAGTATCATCTCGTAATTACGTTATGAAAGCCATTCATCTTAGTGGCTCACCAAATCAAACACAATTCGCACCAATGCAGAGAAACGCGTATTGATAAAAGGACAGGGTGGGGCTGTGCAATTGAGAAAATTGCACGGGTATCGGTTTCACCCTCGTGCTTTAGGGGAATTCAGAGCGCTATGAGCGGAGGAATCTTCCGGTTTAATGCAACCAATGCGACACCGTGCTGGCAAAATAAATTTATGATACATTTACGTTCCAGCACGTTGGGGTAATGATGAAAGAGAATTGATTTTTAATAAATAATACTGCGTAAAAAGAGGATTTGGGACGCGGACCGCCGTTGTTTAATTTCCGAATGCAATATGGAGGTACGCGCGTACAACGTAATTAAAATCATTTCTGTTTCAGTTCCCTTTTTCGTACGCGATCGCGAATCTCGCCTAATTGTCCGTCCTTGCACTATCGGCATGATCCTATCGGGGAAACTTCCGCAATTTGTTGGATTTATTGCCATGGTGTTCTTAATTCTCCTGGTCTTGGATTTAGTACCCTTCCTTTTATAAATTACCTAGTGAAGTCTACGTAAAATTAATTGAAAAGATTGTTTCTGGAAAAATCGCTAGCAAATATCTTACAGCGTCTTCGTAATTAGATTTTCGTTTAAATACTTAGTAAAGTAATCTTAAAATTAACCCAGTATTGCGCGAACAAATATATTCTGAGACAATAACAATGTGAATTAATAAGGATTGTTATTTCTGTTTTAGAACAGCTTTGTTTTTGCCAACGATACAAAGATTGATAGGATGGGTTGTCTTCCACGTAATATAAGTAAACGTCGGATATTTTCAAAGCTGACGGAAACGCGCGCCGATAATAGTCTGCACCGGTCAAATCTATTTTCTGCACGTTAGTCGCGGGATTAATCATGTTACTCTGTATCGCTTGCAGCTGCTAATAGTGGCGAAACATGCATTCGTCGCAAATGAAGCGGATTACTATACGATTTAGCGAGATCTTGATAGAATGTCGAAACGCATTCGCCGCCGTTGGAAACCGCACGACCGCAGCAATATCTCCTAATTATTCCAAGATAATCAGAATATCAATAATTTATCGCCGTGCGCGACGATGCGTGCTCGCGCGCGGCTGTTTATTATTGAAGAGATATAGAGAGATTGAATGATTTGAGGTATGACATTGCAAATCCTAGTGCGATTCTCGTCGTGATTATCAAGTATAATGTACCGCTGATATTCATTAACGTTTGAGGATTACGCTAGGAAATCGGAAATCCTCTAACGATAAATTATGCAATAAAGCGTTTTGCCTTGATGCACTTCGCACATTTGCACGCAGTCGGCGAAGTAGAAGATAAATTAGCTCCAACTTCACGAACCGCTCCGTGGCGGAGAATGGCGCCGGACCTTTAGAAGCACGCACGGCTCGTAATTTCAGCACGTTTTACGATTGATAAGCGTTCCGCAAAATTTCCGCCGCAATTTCCCGAGTCACCATTGTCCCCGGACGAAAATGGCCGTCGGTCATTGTTCGTCCAGCGGCATCGGCTAATTTCATCGCGTCCAGGCCGAGCGCTGCTAACGAGCTCACCGCGAAACGGGGACCACGTGGACGGGATCGTATCAAGGTTGACAATGTGTGAGAAGGAGGAAAGTCACAAAGGTGCGGCTCGAAAATCACGGGTGTCATTGTAGTCTATGGTTACACGACGGCCCGTGTAATCGCCGGTGCCGAGAGAGCGCGGCCAATCAGGCACCATTGATTCGCAGTTGGAATGGTATCGTGATAGCGCCGACCTAAGCCCGATGCCACGCCACCCCTGAAACGACCGGTCAATCTTCCACGGCGTGAACCCGCATGTTTACCGGTCTCGACCCGGGGAAATATTTTCTCTCGCCGCCGAGGGAGGAGACTCTAATCGTGTTCTCGTTTCTCCCCAGTCTCCCCTTACGAAAGGGTCCCTCTCTAATTAATAAATCGAATATTGCAATGTTATTGGACCTGACGCAGAGCGGCGACGATTCTTATGAAAGGAATGACGCATAGCAACTTTGATCTTTATAGAAGAAGATTTAATAAAATGTTTGGCTGATATCCAATATTTAGACGTTATTGAAATGGTCGTTATTATAAAAATATTTATTTTATGTATCTAAATCCACTAAAAGCTTTGAAAGCTTTTTAGTGAAAAAAATTTTCATTAAAAAAGAGTTTAAAAAATTATTAAAGCATAGATGAGAGAGATTCATACTTTGACCGAGCATTTTATAAAATTTAATATCTATAATATAAAAATGGATAAATAAAATAAATATGAATAAATTTAGTATCTGTCATTTCTTTATTCCTATTCGAGGACGCTAAAGCCTGCTCTAACTTTATGTACGATTAAAGACATTTCTTCACCCAAAAAAAATAATTTTGATATATGTGAAATCCCCTAAGTCTTAAAGAATTTTACTCTTATATAAACCTCAAAAAGATTCCTCTAAAATCAAGAGAAAAATAGTAAAAACAAACTATTTTTCACTTTATTGAAAGAAGAATATGTTTGCAATAAAACTGTAAGCTTAGAATATGAGATTATGGGAAATATCACTTCGAATGTAAAATACTTTTTTTTTAGTGTTGCAACTTTTAGAAAAATCTTCTTAAAACTTAACGAAACCAAAATCATCAAAAGCCTGGGTCATTCTTATTCAATTAAAGATTCGCGAGGCAATAATCCCGATGAGTCGCATTTTTCTCGACTCATACCCCTCGAACACGACCCTCAATAGTCTAGTGCCGGCCGTCATAGTATATTGAATGGCCTTTCCTGGCCTCGTCGTCCTGAAGCCGCGACGCGCGTACAGAAATCGGGGTGCAGTTAATCGACAAGCTTTTGATGTTACTCGGATGAGTAGAGTTCGAATTGTTTCCAATTGTTTTCGATTCGCCTGTCGATGGCGTTATGTGACTCATGGGGCGGTTAATTGCGCGTAGAGCAGATTTCCTAATCAAAGTGAATGCATGACAATGACGTACTCGAAGGTGCATTGGCGTATCTGTGACGATCATAAGAGATTAACCTCATAAATTATTGCTATGTAACGCATATATGTTTATACATATATTATTAATAATGGATTTTATCTTCTACGCAAAGTATATATGAATCCTTTTTTAAGAAAAATCGAGATAAAATAATTCTCGAATTATATATGACCTCGACGAGATTTAAAATTCACTTTCTCCAAAATAAAGAAAAGGGTTACAGGGCGGAATGATAAAGACTTCAAATAAAGTTGAGGCACTCGCATCTATTTATGCTAATGACGGGCATTAAAAGGGTGCAACGCGGAACCGTGAAAACTCGTTTCTCGTCGGTCACACATCGTGGCGTACTTACGCCGGAAATCTTTCATTGCGGACAATTCAGACAATTCGACGTTGACAGGTCGGATTTACAGCGGGCGTTATTAATTTGTGTCGTTAACTCTCGACACCTTGGGAGTTCAACCGAGTTTTTATCGACACGCGCGGTGCTCTGACCTGTTTCGTTTCGCACGTCACTCTCGCCAGCCTATTCACGCGTTGTAATTTAAGTAACTTGACAACGTTACACACGAAAGAAGTGCCATAGTAAAGATTTACATATTTGTGCCATTCGTGTTACGTTAGCGTGACAAAAACATCGTTAAATCATAGAAGATGTCACTTTTAAGTATGTTTTAAACATATGCCATGGAATAACATTTGCAATATTTAGCCACAGGACAGCATAGCTCTTTTTGAATTTCAAATACAGCGTCAGGTGCTCAGCTAAAAGCTTTTATAGTAAGCTTTAAAATTTTATTTTAAATATTTAGAAAAGTTTAATCTCTCGCATCCATTTTCATGAGACTAAAGTTGTGTAATTAAAGAGGTACGTAATTATCATTTTACTTGCAAAACAATTGGAACATTTACTTTTCAGACTCTATAACAAGATAGAAGATTGTAATGTTACCGAATATTCCAAACTACAACCATAACAGCGAAAGAACTACAAAGAAGAAGTATCTTCGACTAATGTAGCAGAAGAACTAATCATAAAATTTTTAGAGACCGAGCAATATGTAGTAAAAACCGCACATTACTCCGTCTATGTAATGACTATAAGGTCAGCATTCGCTAACAATACTGTCATTTCGAAGCTATTTCCGTTTCCTAACGCGACATATTCCACGTAATGTCGAGTGTGTCTTCAGCAAACTGCATCAAGCAACGTCGCCTCCTAAAGCACGAAGTAACCTCAAGAGGCATGCGGAAGCGCGTTTGAACACGAAGGGAAGTGGTGGCCTAGTTTCTACACGCACGCGGGTATCTATGGTCAGAGACAGAAGCTAGCTTCAATCATGCTGTAGCTTTGTACAAGTCGAGTCTTCTTCACGTTAAGGACAACGCTAATAGTAAACGCAAGACGACACGCGTAAAGTACACATCGTATTATTTATTTTCAGTAAAGCTATCCTTATCAATTAAGTAATACTAAAAGGGAGACGTACTTGTATTCTCAACGCGGTTGTAAATTCTAACTCTTTAACAGCTTGATTCTTTCGGTAATTTAAAAATAGAAAATGTTATCTTGCGAAAGGTCAAGTCTCATGCAATATGCAGTATCTCTAATGTAAAAAGATAGTAGTCATTTTTCGTATCAGAAAATATCGCAGATATGGAAATTATAACTACACTATTAACTTTTATTCTATATAAACTTAAAACGCGTAAAAATATTTAGAACAATAATTTCATATTCTAGAAAGACGGGTTTTAAAGCAATTACTGCAAGAATATGTTTTGTCATGCAGGCACTTCCGTCCTTATCAACCTTGGTAATGACCACGAAACGGCGTTATCAAACGATGATAGTGCACTCATAATTATTAGCCATATCTATGCGTTAGTTTCATTATTATTATTCATTATTATTAATTGTAACTATTCCACAATAACTCTTGATTTTACAAAATTTTTCTAGTATAAAAATGAAACAAGATATTTCCTCTCTTTTTTTCTCTCTGAATTTTCAAAAGTCAATCACTTTTAAATTACACGCACTCACCGAGATTCGATACGTTCGCGTAAAGGTAATAAAGCAGCCAACGGCACCATCGAAACAGCCTGACAGCTGAACGTTGAAAAATAACGAACTCGATCATCGTGGACGTCGTCGTCGACGTAGGTCGACGATCGGCTTCGGCTTCGAGTAATGCGATCCGCGCATCGACGATCCGCGTACTGAAGTGGCCCACATTTTATAAACGCCGGCATATCGCGTGCTACTGCATAATATGTGGGGACCGTCTAGCGAGGAAAGGAGAACGGGAACGAGAGTGAGAACGAGAAGGAATGTGTTTCATGCTCGTCTCCCCTACTCGAGTTCGAACGAATGACGCCATTCATAATTAGGATGAAGATCCGGATGCTGGATCTCTTATGCCCTTGGCGTCATCAGCAAATTTATATAGAAGGGTCCGTAAAAATATCTTACAACGACACCAGTTTAATAGTTCCATTTTTTTTTCATTTATAAAAAATTTAGTTATGTTGTGACCTACGTAAACTCGCGTCTATCAACGTAGAATTTAGGTTTCTATTTCATATCAATTATTAATCCTACCTCAGTCTTGCTATCCTCTACGTCAACTGTTACAATTTATATAGCGAAAGAATATCATTGGGCTCCAATAACAACAAACGCATAATTATTCATTAGAAAGCTTGCGCGCGTAAAATGAATCCTAGCGCATTCAGTCCGCGATTCAATCTGAAATGGTAATAGTGGAAGAAATTAACGCCTCGTCGTGCTGCACAGAGCTCGGACAAAGATAGAGGATTCGTGCAATTATTAAATTCGCCCCATAGTGCATTGCGCGAGCATTGTACACTGTTGACGGGAATGGGGAAGTTAGTTTACTAGCAAAGCAATGAGACAGAGTTACCTTCCCACCTGGTATATGCATGTATATTTCGCGCAAGGAGCGTTATGCTCATTATTTCCGTTGTATGGTAGTTAAAATGTCATCACGCCTGCAAATTGCGTTTACTGTCAGATCCATCGCGCTGTTGCGAGTCATTGCGAGTCTAGTTGACGAAAATTCTCCGCGCGCGCAATGAGACAATAAGATGATGAAAGTAATAGTGGTAGTGAAGAGTGTAACAGAAATTTTATTTCTCACAGGCATAAATTTATATTTTATCTTTTATGTAGTTTTTATATTAGATAAAATAATAATCAGAATGCTATCTTAAATCCTGACAAATTATAGTTTGTTTAAAGTAAGTTTAAGAAATGATTCGATTTGAGTCTTAGTCGCGGTAGAATTATCTTCGATCGAATATATCTATACGAAAAGATAAGATAGCTTTGGCTTTCGCTAGATATAACGTATAAACAGGATATAGGTGGATGCACTATGTAATATATACGGAGCGTAAAAGAACATTGGGGCGCAATGGTACCCCGTTGTAAACTTACATTATCGTTTCTTTTGCCGCGCACGGATTTTACGCGACATTATCACTCTTGCATCCTCATAATTCCCTCGTAAAAGGATCAAAGAATCCTACGGGGGTTCACAAATTTCGCCGTAATCTCGCGAATGCGATGCGGTCTCGCCAGAAATAAAAAACCAACCTAGCTTGCTTAGATCTCGTTTTACAAATGTGTAATTAGCACGCGATAAACCGTTGACCCTTTTCGTCTTTTAATAGCCGTTATAATTTAAAAAAAACCGCTAATAACATGACACTAAAACTAATACATTTGAAAGAGGATATTATTTGTGATGACACTTTAAATTTAAAAAGATACGATAATGAATGTTACCATTAAAAGTATAAGTCGAAAAAATCTTACTGAAACAATGTGATATCGTATGATGATATAGATTTTTGATCTGATCTGTGATATTAATTCGCTTTCCAACATCTCTTTTCAGGATATAATTTAATTAAAAGTTCTAAACTTCATCGGATGATTACATAGAAGGGAGAGTGAAAATAAGATTCATGGTGAAAAGTCAATATTCGAAATATAGGAATGAAAAAGAAAAATACTTGTGGAGAGCCAACACATTGCAGCTGAAACGCGGAAAGCGAAATATTGACAGCTTACACTTGACCCACATGCGATATAAAGAGCGAATACATCGTGGAACGTTGAACGAAATGTACGTGCTCGTGTAATAAATGGATAGAATAGCGCGTACACCCACGCACAGCAATGAGAAATGGTAAAATGTACACGCAACAGACTTATAGAAACGTCAATCCACAGAGTGTCCCGCAATCGTCGTAAATTTCAAGAAAATTTCTAATTATTGTTTTTTAATATCGTTTAATATTTAATTGTGAAAGAGGCCGAATACAGACCTCAAATTTCAGTAAAAAGATATTAGGAAAAAAGAAAAAAGCGAAACAAGAATAACATTTAAATCTAAATATTAACAATTTTTCTCCATCTGTTTTATAAATTTTATTTTATTTTATACATACCAAGATACAAAAATATTGTATCTTATAATTACGTTAAAAATATAATACGAGTAATGTAGGATAATAATAAAAGTTTACTTACATTCCGTCGTCGCCCGATGTCTTCCAGGTCTTCTCCTTTTCTCAGACTCCTTCATTGCACTTGTATAACACAATATTCGCGAAAACATAGTTCGTTATCTTGTATAACAATTACGATCGCACGTATTAATTGTCAAAATAATCGCACAGCACTTTATACTTCCGAGGTAAATCACACGCGGCACGCATTTTATTATAAAGTTGCGATAGAAGAAACACGGATAAAGTACGAAAACGTCACATTACCGCACAGATGTTACAAATTTTATAAATTAGCAGAATGAACGAATACACGTACGAATCAATTGTGAAAGTTAATATAATGCATTGGCTGATAATTGTTAATTGTATATGTGAACTATTTCGATGAATAATGTTGCCATACGCAAAGTAGCTCGTATCGCTACATATTCGTTCGAGTCTCACTGCACGAATGACAACGCGGCGCGTATTGACCCAGCGAACGCGCATGGTACACCGCGATAAAAACCACCAAAGCCATACATTCTGTTATCATGTCGAAATATTTTACGTTTTATAAAGTAGACTTACGATAAATTCTGTTCTTTATTCTGTTCTTTATGAGTTTCAAATTAATTGTTACTAAATGTTCAATATATCACATAATTTGAAATACGTAATTTACTCAAATAGCGCGGTTCGTACAATATCATTTCACACTTTCGATTGGAAAAAACGATAAGTAAATTATATTTAATTTGATGAAAAATTAAAAATATGTTACAAGATATTTTCGAAATAATTATCGCCCGACAAATATCGTGACGAAACAATAATTTGCAATTCTTATTCTTTATCGTTCAAATAAATCGCAAAATATCCGTGTCGACAATTTATCGTAATAGGTATGCGAATCAATCGCAAAAGTTAATTGCATACGTTAATATTCGTAAAGAGAATTATCGCTTTTGGAGTGCTCCAAGTACCTCTCGCGATCGCGTTTCTAGTGGTAATGCGACGACACGTGAAGCGCCTCGTGCGACTCGCTCCAGTT
Organism: Tetramorium parvispinum; assembly: GCA_011638315.1. NCBI lineage: Eukaryota > Metazoa > Arthropoda > Insecta > Hymenoptera > Formicidae > Tetramorium > Tetramorium parvispinum. Next base: position 5,995 of record VBVR01001161.1, on the reverse strand, counting down.
TCACCGCCCGAATGAATGACAATACGGCGCGCCGCAGCGCGCCGTATCCTTGAGTACGCGATAATAACAAAGACCAAGGCCACATCAATCTCACTACGAAATACCCATATGTAATGTGTTTTAAATTAACTGCTCATTAAATATTTCGTTTCTTCAATTCCAAATTAATTATTAATATCAACACGGCTTTCGTATTCTACGGCTTCTCGTTATTTGAATGTAATTCGATCCAGCGATTTATATAATTTCATATTATCAATCACAAAATGATAAATCAATATATATTTGAATGTAAGCATCGTTTTAAAGAAGTAATCAAAATGAAAATAATAATTTATCATTTGTTATTTTCTATCATTTTGATTCTTTACCCAACTGAGTAAATTGCGTGAAATATCGATAATTGTCATTACTTTGATACATGTGATGAATGTGTACACTTATAAATAATTTATCACAAATAATAAGTAATATAATATTTACTCCATGATTACTTCATCATTGATGTTTCCCAAACTTTCTTCTCTTTTCTTTTTTGTATTCATAACATTTCCGACAACACGATTAATTATAATCACACATACTAATTATTATACTTTATATAGTAATCTCGATGTTAAAAATTTAAAGCTCTCTTCAATATAAAAGAAGTACGATCGCACGAAGCATGAAAAAATGATTCCTCGTTCCACAATGTCTTGTTGTTTGGCAATAAGTCGATAAATACATAAATTATATATTACGCAATTTCGTAAATATGATTATTAGTTATTATCTTATGATCGTGCTATTCAACTTCGATCGCTTTTAACTTAAAAACTATTATAGATTTAACATTTTATTTAAGGATTTTTAAACTTTAATAATTTTTTAAAAATTCTATTAATATTGCATTGCTGTTGCGTGCAGAATATTCTGTATAATTATTTAATTAATAAGTAACGTTATAAAATTTCCACATTATTGAAAATTTTTAAATTCAATTTTCCAGTTAAATGAATGATACATATTTTATCAAATAGCCTTTGAGAATAATGTATCAGTAACGCGTCAATTCCTTCAATCGTTCGTCAATTGTGCAGTGTAGCTGACACAAATGTATCTCAGGAAGCGTTGCACGCTCGATTTCGCGAAATTCGATCCTATTTTCAACGAAATTTCCTATCTTATGACAGTTACGTCACCGTCCTAGATACCGGGCCAGATTGGCACGTATTTCCGGTCCTGACGTTTAAATTTCGCGATGGTACCTTTTCAGTATGCAGCACGACATCAAAATCATCCTTACCTGATCACGATTCCATGAATCCACGAACTCTCTCGGCGCAATCTCAGGCAATTTCGGCTGCACTCGGCGTATGCATCGATGGAAACGGGTAAATTCACCGTTGCGTAATGACGGACGATGATTCACAAATGCATCGTACGTCGATCCGCACGTGCCGGATGGCTCTTCTTCCTTCTCTACTGCGGCGGAGTAACTAATTCATGGGATCCATGGGTCGGTGCCTGCAAGAGTATGAAAATTATGTTAGCGTTAATGGCCGACATTATGCGGAAACGCGGTTCCGGAAGCTCTCCGAAGCGGTTTTAAAAGAATGTAGAATTTTATATTATCCTTTATATCTTTAAATATCCTGGCGCAAGATATGTTAACCCTAGTAATCGACTTATTGGAAATAGCGGAAAAAGGAGATTCTATCGCGAAATTAACTATTTTTATTTCAAAATATAATAAATATCTATGTAATGTTAAAATATTCTAATCAAACTCGCGTATCAAAACATGTAAGTTTTTGTAAAAACGATCTTATTTTATTTTTCATTTATTATTTTTACGATTTATTATTTTATTTTTCATTCACATGTACACACATTTGTAAACCTGCGCACAGTGCTTCAATAAAAATAATCAAAAACAAATCGAAACAATTTCTGAATTCGGTACATTCCAACTTTACTGCACTATTCTTTTGTCTCTACGTCACGTTTCTCTCGAAATCGCAAACCGATTGAAAAGACAGAAACGGAAAAAATAGAAACAATGCACAAAAGTTAACAACCTATATCTGAAATTTTCTCTTTTCCTCTCTATTTTTTTTTTTAAATAAAATAACGCGTGAAAGGTTTCAAATACTATTTCGTTTGAGATCGAGATAAGCTGTAAATAATCTCATTGTACGAGATGCACTGGCCGTTTATGGTGATACAGGAAACGCGCGTGATAAACGCGGAACAGCGACGATTATTCATTGAAACAGTTAAAAGGGATTTTAGACTTGTATTTTCTGTGTCGTCGCGGACCCTATTACCAACAACGTCGTTATCCGATCTGTGCATTGCCGACCACAACTTTCTCTGCGAAACGAACTCGCCGACGCATTCTACCGTCAACGGAAACGATGTTAAAGATAGGGGAGAACTTCTCCCCTTCGTTCACCGACACCGTAAGACAAAGTCTTATAGAATATAATATTCCGCCGCGACGTGCCTTCCACACAGTCGAAGAAATAGCGAAGAAATAATTCAAAAGTTTCTCGCGAAACAGCTTGCGCCGTGTTCGCCTTCCCTTCCTTCGTTCCGCTCGTCAAAAACTCTCTTTGAAACTCGTGACTGCGCTTAGTGAACTATATTGCATCGTAAATATAATAATATTAGTTCAAGAAATCATCATACACTGTAACATTGTACGGTTATAAATATTTTCTGCATGTTTTCTAAAATTGTAATCTCAATCACTTTTATACTAAAAAAGTATATGAAATGTAAATTTTTGCCATAAAATGTGCAAATCTGTCATTGTATAATGTTCCTTGAATGTACTTTGAGTGAAAATAATATATCTTTTGTTCAGTATCGATTATTGAATTATGCGCACTATCATCATTATCGTATCACTATTATTGTTGTAGGAAAATATTGTTCGCTATCAATATTAAATCGAATAAAATAAGAAACAAAAGAATTTTGGCTATTATTAATTTTAGATGAAAATTTTTAACTTTTCGAGGACAAAAATTTATTTCCAGAGACTTAACATCTTTTTAAAAGTTCTGGATGGCGTTCAACAGTTTAATCGAAAATTATTAAGGAATTCAAATCGATTAAAATAAAAAAGTCATAAGACGAATAATAAGAACATGAAATAGATTTGAATTTTTAGGTTTCTATTTTTCACACTTAATTGTCAAAAATCTTCTAGTATTGTCAAAATATCTTGTATAACTTTTTCATTGAATCAGAACTATCAATTATACCAACATTCTAAGAATGGAATGTTAATCTTATAATGGTAATTTTAAAGAGAGATTTATTGCTTTTTACATTATATTTGACTACTATTTTTGTGCCGAGTACGTTATTCTCGGACGGTAATAAACGACTCTCTCTTCTAGCAATACGCGAGGTCGATGCACCATTAGCTTCCTGCGCGCTTTTCTAGAGATCCACCGCTTCTTGACCCCAGTTTGCATCACGGCAAGTGGGATCAGGTACCATTTATCCGCTCTGACCAGTCGCGATGTCGTAATTCAAGCCACTTCGAGGGCGAGCAATTGTTAGCGCAGGAAGATATCAGTGTCGGTTTAATTTTAAGACAATGAGAGATGGACTATTGAAATAATAGAGGTCATGTCGGTGAAAAATAACTTTCACTCATCGTCGGGAATATGTTTTAGTGTTACGCTATAAATCTTGGCTCGACGTATGTCGCGCGAATAAATCAAATTTTATACTATATATCGATTGAATCGAACAGTAATAGAGCGAATTTTGCAGCAAAGGAAAGACATTCTGTGGTAATAAAATTGAAAATAAATTAAAATAGTGAATGAATAAAAAAATTTAATAACGGTATCAAATAAAGGGACGATATTAAAACAAAAATATTCCTCAAACGTGAACATGTGGATATATAACGTAGAATAATTTGACTGAGGAGTGGAAAATAATATATTTTAAAAATAGCATCGTTTGCTTTGTATCGTTCGCATGGCGCGGCGTGTATGGCTCTCCAAAACAGATTAAATTTATTTGACACGGCCAATCGTTACCTCTCGTTACCGTAACTTTATACTCGACTATTGGAGATTGACTAGAGCCGTGCGCAAATTTAACCAGCGAATTTAACAGACACTGCTTAATCGTTAAATTCAATTAATTTATTATACTTTCTAGAAGATTATAAACATAGCTTCCTCCTAATTAATCTGGAATATTATAATTTATAATGCGTTGTAGGTTTTAGAATTATTGTTATTAATATCGTTTATCATTCTATCGTGCTTATTTATTAATTAATTATTATTAATTGAGAATATATTGTATTGCTCTGTATTGTTTACATATCTTATAATATTCTAAATATGAGAGAAAGAGAGAGAGAACGAGAGAGATACATATATTTCTATCACATAGGATTTCTCAATTGATCTATTATGTTATACTTGGGGGATTTCTGATGATCCCCCTCTTCCCTTCTAGGCATCCGTTTTTGGCACCGGGTGCAAAGGGACGTGCCACCAGGTACCATTTATTTGTCCGCACTGTTCACAATGTCATAACTCAAATCTACAGGATCGGATTATCTTTATCATAAAAAATATCTAGATTTCATGATAAAAGCGAAAGAAAAAATCCTACTGCAAGACTAAAGGTTGCTTGAAAATAGAAAATGCAAACGTTATTTTAGAATATTATTTGTTTCATTATTTAAAGGAAATTTTTTTCTCATTCACAGTTTAGGTAACATTTCTTTTCAATATTAGTTCCAAAATCCTTCTTCATTCTGCTGCAAATATGAATGCAATCCAATTTAATCATAATATGTATTTAACGTTATCGTCCTGCCTACAATCTGTTTTAATCGGATCATATGTATCCACTTGTTAATGCTATGTTCTTTCGATCAAAGTGCCCAGGATTTATAAAAGCATCGACTCAATCCTGATGACATCACACGAGCATTGTCAGTGGTGAACGATGTTAGTGAGATTAGGGTACTTAATCGCCAGTGGCATATCAAAAGGGGAGAACCATTCTGCAGTTCAGTAACACGTATTGTCCGTAAACGTGCCTTTTGTCATCCAATTGAATCTGGAATGTGCCATCTGCGCCACAAGAAAACTACACGCGACGATTGGAGTCTTGGCTTTGCGGATCAGAATTGCGCCGAAACATCGCGAAGGCAACGTGAAGAAATTTTTTAGAAAGAAACAGTATGTACATCGTTGTAGATAACATCTCTAACATTCTCTTAGATAATTTAACAAGGACATGTTTCAATGAAAGAAGTTGCAATATCAAATTCATTAAAATTTTAATTAAAATAGAATCCTTATCCCCTTTCTTAGGAAAGTAGAATTTTAATTGCAAGATAAGATAAGAAAAAATTTAATTTTTTTTCACGCACTTCCAGTTAAAACATAAATGAAAAGATACAGCGTGCCAATGATATTAGATCCTCGACGAATTTAACGGGGAAAATTGAAACGGCGATTATATCATTTGAAATCAGGTGAAAAGCGTAAGCTGCTTCTGCATATCGATTGCAATCCAATGTTTCACTGTATACGCTCAATTTAGGTATTGCCGGAAGTAATCGCGGATTCGAACAATGCGTGCTGTATGATATTTAACGTCCGACTGTTATGCTTCCGAATAAGATTATATGATATATTAATAAATACGATATAAAATATGTTTTTTTTTATTCCTACGTATTCAATTATTCCAAATTTAATGATTATTTGCAAATGGAATAAAATTATACAGTTTATAATAATCTAAATTAAATATCGAATTTCGCAGCTATGTAATATTACTAAATTAATCATAAGTGAAAGAGGATGTAATTAGTTAATAAATTAGCGAAATGCCAATAAAATTATTTATATTAAACACAAATGCGTAACACAATAAATATTTATAAATAAATTCAGAAGAATAATTCTAATTCTAATTTTAATTGAAATAAACAGAATAATTCTCGAAATAA